>PVJC01001059.1:0-102069 GCA_004026665.1 Murina feae
ACCTGAGCCACGGAAGTGAAAGCAGGTAACTCATTCATTCAACAAGTACTTACTGGATGCCGGATTGTAGGTGAAAAATTGCACCAGAGATGTGCTGATATCTGACTTGAGTTCCCAGAATGCCCTACCCATGGATAACAAAGAATTGCTGCTAAATGGGCCTGAAGACTAGTCCCTCTCCATGGCCCTGGCCTTAGCAGCTCTGTGAACCTGGGCAGGAACCCATTTCCCTGGGTCTGTTTCCTTGTCCATAAAGGCAAATTATAACAGTCTTTTGAACTCCTACTTGGTTGTTGGGAAAATAATCAAGTCACCTGTACACAAGAACTCTCTATTGGGTTAAAAGATCTGGAAAAACAAACAAACACCCAGATATACTTATTAGATTGAACACATTTAATAACTATTAACTGTTTATCCTTTGAAAGTGTTAAGTTGTTACAAAGCCCGATTTGCTGTCAATAGTCATGAAGTGACTATTTTATAAAGCCAATAATAAAAAGATACTAAAATGCAGGCCTCATCATCTCCTTGCTAAAAACCCTTCGGTGGCACATTATGGTAGGGGAAATAATGGACCCCCAAAGATGTCCATGCTCTAATTCCTAGAAACTGTGACAATGTTATGTTACATGGGAAGGGAGAGTTAAGGCTGCGGACGGAATTGAGGTTGCTAATCATCTGACCGTGGGATGGAAAGATTATCCTGGACTATTTGGGTGGGCCCAATGAAGTTACAAGGGTCCTTATATCTGAAAGAGGGAGGCAGGGGAATAAGAGTCAGAGGACATGTGATGACAGGAGCAGAGGAATGGTATGATTGCTGGTTTTGAAGATGGAAGGGGGCCATGAGCCAAGAAATGCAAGGAAACTAATTCTCCCCAAAGCCTTCAGAAGGAACCCAGCCCTCCCACCACCTTAATTTTAGTTTAGAGAGACATTTCAGACTTCTGACCTCAGCACTGTAAGCTAATACAATTTACATTGTTTTAAGATGGGTTATTTGGAGTAATTACAGCAGCAATAGGAACCTAATACACTCACCAATACCCCTAGGAAAAAGTCCAACCTGCTTAGCATAGCACACAAGGCCTTGAGGAATCTGGCTTACTTCACTGTGACCTTGAGCAAAGTTCTTAATTTCTAGGGCCTGTTTTCTCGTCTGTAAAATGGGAAGGAAAACAATCCCTCTAGGTCTGTAACGAGATTAAACGAGAAGACACATTTTAAGGTACCTACTAGAGACACCAGCACACCGTTATAATGATCACGGAGCAACGGACAGGGAGTTAGGAGGCCTGGGATCCATTCCCTTTGTCAGGGCCCTGTTTGCACATCTGAACACATACAGGTTTAGCATCTTCATCTCTTCCCTCTTCTCTACTCTTTCCTGCCCATTGATCTCCTTTTCCTTCCTCAAACAGGCTTCACTCTGCTGACTTCTGATTTTGCACAGGCTAGTCCCTCTGCCTGGAATGCTCTTACTATCCCCGTCACCAGGCTAACTCTCATTTCCTCCCAGAAGTCTTTGCTGACCCCAGTTAGACTCCACTGTTATGTGTCCCCAAAGCTTCCTAAACTTCCTCTATGGTAGTACTGATTTTCTGTCATTACTATGGCTTGTGTGTTTTTTGTTTGGAAAAAACAAAACTCAAAAATAAAAACAAACAAATCCAGATAAGAATACTTCCTTAAAAAAAAAAAAGCCCTAACTGGTTTGGCTCAATGGATAGAGTGTCAGCCTGTGGACTCAAGGGTTCCAGGTTCGATTCTGGTCAAGGGCATGTACCTTGGTTGCAGGCACATCCCCAGTAGGGCGTGTGCAGGAGGCAGCTGATCGATGTTTCTCTCTCATTGATGTTTCTAACTCTCTATCTCTCTCCCTTCCTCTCAGTAAAAAAAATCAATAAATATATATATTTTTAAAAAAGAATACTTCCACCTATTGGCTTTAAGTGTGTTGTTTAAGTAAAACAAAACATTGCAAGCAAACTTGAAGTAGTTGACATTCCCTTTTCTCTCTCCTCTTTCCCAGAGGCAGCCACTATTGTGATTTTGGTGTGTAGTTTATTAGTCCACGTTTTAATTTTTTAAATACCTATATACCCATAAATATATAGAATACTAGTGGGCCAGTACACAAAAATTTGTGCACTCAGGGAATCCCTCAGCCCGGCCTGTGCCCTCTCGCAGTCTGGGACCCCTCAGGGGATGTCCATCTGCTGGTGTGCCTGGCCAGCCTGGGTGAGGGGCTGATGGCTGTTTGCAGGCTGGCCAAGCCCCCCAGTGGAGACCCTCACCCCATGGGGGTGTGGCCAACCTGAGTGAGGGGTTGAGGACCGTTTTCAGGCTGCCCACAGCCCCTTCAGGGTTCGGGTCCCTACTGGGGTGCCTGGGTGAGGGGCTGGTGGCTGTTCGAAGTCTGGCCACAGCTCCCGTTGACTCAAGGTCCCAGCAAGACTGGCTGGAAGCAGGTTTCTGGGTTTTATTTATCTTCTATAATTGAAACGTTGTTGCCTTGAGCAGAGGCCACAGCCTGCCTAGGCAGGCAACGAAGCCTCCTTTTGCTTCAGCCCTGTGGCTTCTATAATTGAAACTTTGTTGCTTTGAGCCGGCTAAAGCAGGCAGTTTCCTCCAAACAGAAGCCTCCTATTTGCTCTAGTTCTGTGGCTGCCAGCTGCCATCTTGGCTGGATTAATTTGCATATCATTGCTCTGATTGGCTGGTGGGCGTGGCTTAGGTGTCTCGGAGTGATGGCTAATTTACATATTACTCTTTTATTAGATTAGATGCTTTTATATACGTTTATAATTAATACAAGTTGCAACCTTTAAAATATTTATCATTCTATTACCTTCTTTTATTCACTCAAAAATAGGTCTGGAGGATGTTTTCTTATTGATATAATCTGAATCTTTCATTTTTATCATTACATAATATTTTGTTATTAGAATATACCCCATTTTATCCATCCATCTCCCTAGTAATGGACATTTAGCTTCTATTAATTTTTCACTGTGATAAAGAATGTTGCAAAGAACATCTTTATACATATGACCTATGCACAAGTGTGAGAATTTCTTTAGAAAAGGTTGTCAACCTGCACTTTTGTGGCAAAATGATAGGTAGTCCATGGGTTGTATAGCTGTATTCAGAGAGCTAACAGCCAATAGCGTAGAGTTGGTGCTTACGCACTGAAATCAATGTGTGTGCATTTTCAACTTTATAAAATACTGCTAAACTGTCTTCCAAAGTGTGAGTGTACCAGCAGCATGTAAAGGTTCCCATTCCCCAATATGCTCACAAACCCTTGGCATTGATACGTATTTTTATTTTATATAGCTGGTCATAAAATCACATCTTATAATTGTTTATATTTACATATATCAATTTGCTTATTAGCTATTTAAATCTATTCTGCTGAAACTTCTTTATTCATATCTTTTAGCCATTTTTCTTTTCTTTTGCAGGTTGGGGGGAATCTTTTTTAATGGTCTGTAGGAGTTCTTTGAGTACTAGTCCTTTGTTACATATGTTGCAGATTTTTTAAGGGTTTTTAATTGATTTTTAGAGAGAGAGAGAAAGGGAGAAGGGGAGAGGGAAACATCAGGGGGATCGAGCCTGCAACCTGGGCATGTGCCCTGACCCAGAATCAGACCTGGCAACCTTTTGGTGCACCTGATGAAACCCAACCACCTGAGCCACACTGGCCAGGGCTATAACTTGTCTTTTAATTGAATTTACAATGTCTTCTGTTATATGGCAATTTAAATTTCAAGAGAGTCATACATCAATTTTGTCTTTGATGAGTTGTGCTTTACAGGGTGTCCCAAAAAATGTATACACATGTAACAGCTAATAGCTCAATTGATGTTTTTTTCTTTTCAGATTTAACCCATCGGAATTCATAATTAATCAAGGTATTTATACATTTTTGGAATACCCTGTATTATTGCTTATCTAAGAACTCCTTCTCCACCCTGAAATAAAAAAGTTATATATGTGCATATACATATTTCTAATAGCCTGAAATATTTGTTTGCCATATTTATTATTTAATCCACTTGAATTAGGCATTTTTTCATTCCTAGGAAAGCCAGTTCCTTGGTGCCATTTACTGAGTCCTCCATCGTTTCCCCACTAATTTATGATACCACCTCTATTAACACACACACACACAAACACACACACATTGTGTCTGTTTCTAGAACACCCATTGTACTCCCTTGATATTTGCCTCTCCCTGCATTATACTGGGACCAATAGGCAAGAAAATGTCTTTTGCCTCAACACATACACTTTGTTACGCTGGTTTGACAAGAGCTCTCAAAATTCCTGGTTGGATTTGGGAAAATACACATTTTTATGTTGATATTGAACCTTTCCATCCATGTACATGGTATATCCCTCCGTTTATTCAGGCCTTCTTTAATGTCTTTCAATGTTTTGCAGTTTTCTCTATGAGAATACAAACTCCACAAGGGCAGATGCTAGTTGATTCTGTTCACTGCTGTATCCTAGAGTCAAGAATGGGAGATAACATAGATGCTTAATAAGAATTTGTTGTTTAATGAAATATCTTGCATACATTTTGTTAGACATATTCCTACCTAACATATTTTTGTTGCTATACAAAAATAACAAAAATTTAAAAAATAGTTCCTAATCAGCTATGACTGGTACATAGATCCCTAGTAGTGGGGGGAAGGAGGGGAGGGGGAAGGACCGGGAGCCAGTACAGAGTGCATTGATCAATAAGTTGCCACTTCAGGTTATATGCAGGGGAGAACGAAGATCGGATTTGTGTTTGAAAGAGCTCTTTGGCTGCAGTGCAGAGACTGAAACTGGAATGGGTAGGGCAATAGAGGTCACTAGTAGACCGGTCAGGTAGGCGGCTGCTGCAGGCGTTGAGGTGAGTGCCGGCATAGAGTCGGTGCTCAAGAATTCGGAGTGGAGAGAGCAGTGACCGGCAGCGTTATCACCTGATCCAACTAACTGACCAGGTGACTGAGTGAGGGCCGGACGAAGGAAACAGAACCATTGCATTTTCCAAAAGCTGACAACTTTTCAGACTCAGCGCTCTCAGGTCAAGCCAAGTTCAGCCGGAAGAGGCTCTGTCTGGGCCGTGAATGCCCGCGGCAGCCTCTGGCCGGGCGTGTCCCAGGCCTCGGACCGCGGGGCTGGGGGAAGCTTTGCGGGAGCGGAGGGGCCTGGGCCGCCGGGCGGGCAGCGACGTCCTGCCTCTCCGCCGGCCGACCGCTGCAGAAGGAGTGCTCTCGGCTCATCCAATCAGAGCGGCGGATCCGGGCACCGCCCCCCTCCGTCGCCTGGGCAACAGGACGCACAGGCTCCTGCCCGGAGGTGGCGGTTTGAACCGGGCCCTGAGGAATCGCGTCATGTCACGACCGAAGGTAGGAGCGCAGCAGGACCCCGGTGCTTTCATCGTCCCTAAAGAGAGGGAGGGAAGTTGCGGAGGGGTTAACGTGTAGGATCCTCGCGGAAGGATTCCGATGGAGTGAGCAAAAATTATAAATTCAGAGAAAAGACCACAAGTCCCGGCCTGCCGCGCGCCAGCGGAGCCTCTGCGCAAGTCCACCCAACCAGACTGGCTGGCGGGAAATTCACAAAACTGTAGGACTCGAGCTACTCGGCGATTTCTGTGACTGGGGGAAGCTCAGAATTTCGGCTCTCCTGACTTGGAAAAGCTCTTAGAGATTTGTTCACCCCATCTCCCGCTTGCCTACCCATTCATCCATTCATAACCCATCCATCCATCCATCCATCCATCCATCCATCCATCCATCCATCCATCCCAGTGGAACACCGTGCTGGCCAATGGGGACACAAGGTGAAGTTCTGATCTCTAGGAGTGCATAGGCCATTTCCCCCATTTTAAGTTAGAAAAGAGAGACCCAAAGAAATGAAATGAGTTGCTCTAGAATCTAGCTCTTCCTACCCCAATCTTGTTCCACCTCTCATGAATGGCAACTCCTTAATTCCCTTTCACAACTAAAAATGAGTAATTACATTGGACCTCCCCGGGTAATCCCGAATAATCCAGTATAATCAATATTTTAAAGTCAGTTAACAATCTTCATTCCATCTGCAGCCTTAATTTCCTTTGCCGTAGAATGTAACATATTTACAATAGCATCACAAAAGCCATTAAGTTTGTGGTTACTTGTCATGTAGTAATAGAAAACTAATGCAGATGACAAGTCTGTCCAAGTTGCAGCGGTCATCCTGCACAAGACCAGTTTTGTATGAAAAATTCAAAATGTTCAAGATATACACTGAAAGCTAGAAAACATTGTGGAGAGAAATTAATGAAGACTTAAATAAATGAGAGACTGACCATATTCATGGATTGGAAGACTCAATACTTTATGATGTCATTTCTTCCCAAAACAATCTTAGGATTTACTGCAGTTCTAATCAAATCCCAACTATTAGTCCTGGCACAGTGGTTAGAACTCAAAGCATTGAGGGCTTGATTATCAAGGACACCTACCTGGGTTGCAGGTTCATTCCTCACCTCAGGGCACATTTTGGAGCAACCAATTGATATGTCTCTCTCACATTGATGTTCCTCTCTCTCTCTCTCTCTCTCTCTCTCTCTCTCTCTCTCTCTCTCTCTCTTTCCCCCCTCCCTTTTACTCTAAAAGCAATGAGAAAAAATCCCAACATTTTTTTTTAGAAATTAGCAAGATTATTTACATGCACCCCCAAATTACAGATAATCTTGAACAAAAGTTTGGAGGACATGCCACCTGATTTCAGATTTACTAGAAAGCAACAGTAATTAAGACAGTGTGGTAGTGACATTCAGATAGACAAATAAGTAAATAGAACAAAATAGAGACTAGACACTGATCCACATCTATAGTCAATTGAATTTTGACAGAAGTGCCAATGCAATTCAGTGAGGAAATGAAAAGTTTTTCAATCAAAGACTGGAGCAGCTAGGTAAACATACGGAAAATGGAACTGAAAACATGAGAGAGTATAAAAAATGTAATAAAAAAAACGAGGACATTTGACTAGTTGTGGGTAGTTTTAGGAGCTTGAATGGATGAATGGGGTAAGATTTTACTTACTTCTGTGGATAAGCTTATTTCTGCCAGTTTTGTAGAGCAGCCTCCCATTACCCTCCTCCAACAGCTCTTTGAGGGGTAGAATGGTGTGGTAGGCAGAATTCTAGATGTCCGTCCCCCCAAGATTCCTATCCCCAGCGTACACACTTTGTGTAATTTCCTCCCCTCAAGTGTGGGTGGAGCCTGTCAATTTGATGGGATAGTTATTATCATAATTACAATAGGTTATATGAGACTCCATTGTGGCTAACTTGAAGGGACAAGGGTTGGAAGTCAGAGGACATGCTCCTATTGGCCTGGAAGAAAGCAAGAATTCATATTGTGAACTGCCTCTGGGACCAGCACTGTCTAGAAGCTGAGAGCAGTTCCCAGCCAATGGCTAGCAAATAAACATGGACCTCAGTCCCACAACCCCAAGTAACTAAATTCTGTCAAACGGTTTGGAAGAGGACCCCAAGTCCTGGATGAGAACCATAACCCAGGCCATCATTTTCATTGTGGCTTTGTGATACCTGAGCAGAGGATCCAGCTAAGCCATGCCCAGACTTTTGGCCCATATAAACTGTGCGATGTAAATTTGCACTGTTTTAAGCCATTAAGTTTGTGGTCATTTGTCATATAGTAATAGAAAACTAATGCAGATGACAAGTCTGTTCAGGTTGCAGAGGTCATCCTGCACAAGACCAGTTCTGATATCTTTCCTCATATCTGCTATCAGTCATATCAGGGCTGAGGGCCAAGCTGTATGGTAGAAGCAGAATAATACCTACCACCCTTTGAGAATTTGAAAGGTCTATTTTGGGTGAAAGAAATTAACTTTTCTCTGAATCTTTGAGCCAGCCCCTCCTGAATCATGGATCTAATCAAATATTTAAGGTTGGAGTAGAAGGTCTTCTCACAGAGATGGCTGAGCTCAGCCCTCAAAACTGGGGTTCAGGATGGACCGTTGGAGCATTGAAAACTAGGTATTCACTCGACTGGTGATGCCTGTGAAGAGTCTACAGTGAGGTGGGCCTTGGGTGCTTGGGGATTCACTCCAAGGACCCAGTTGCTGGCCACATGGTGGTCAATGAGAACTTGGCCAGGATGACCTTACTGTCTCAGGATGGGGACAGTGTTGAATCTGATGGTTTGAAGATGTTAACATTTGTAGTAAGTGGAACTGGGAAGGCAGAGTGGACATGCAAAACTAGTTGTACCACTTTTCCTTTCTCATTGCAGAATCAAAACTACAAGGGCTATGGATTGTCAAAGGGAAAAGAACGGTGAGTGGTCCAACCCAATTTAATAAACAGAAATAATTTCCTTCCTTCCTTCCCCCTCCTCCTTCTTAACTTCAATAATCATAATTATGATGATGATGATAATTAACAATTATTGAGCATTTGCCATGTAGTAGGCCCTGGGCTAATCACTTCACCTGAATTATCTCATTGAATCCTTACCACAATCCTTGAAGTAAATACTACTATTATACCCACTTTATAGATGGGGAAACTGAGGCTTAGAGAGGCTATGTAACTTGCTCAAGACCATAGGATTAGTTAGTAGCAGGGTTTGTTGGACTCCAGGGCCCATGTTATATGTAACTACGCCTTCCCTCCTCCTTTAACAACCCTGTGACGTTGACTTGATAACTCACATGTCAACTCCACCCTGATCTGCTTCACTCTGCATCAGTAACCTGGTGCAGAACTCAGCACCTTTTTAGACTTCCTAAATAGAATCCATTTGCACAACGCAGGAGTGAGCAATGTAGACTTTGCTGAAGATATGTGTGGGGAGTTAGAAGAGGTAATCTACTTTGTACACACCATGGCAAATATTTTAGATATTTCTATTCTTTACTTCATTATATATTTTTGTTCTCTCTCAAGTCCCTCCTGGCTATACCACCATCGTGTGGTCTTCTCTCATGCAGCAGCCATCTTTGCCTTCTTTCTCTCCATACTAACACTATCCCATCAATTTCAAATCTCTCACTTATGCAGAGCGATTCAGCTCTGTTCTAGATCCTGGCCCTAAGTTTATACATCCACTCCTACCCCTACAAAACAAACAGCACTTCAGTTAACAGGATCCACCCACATATTTTATTAGATATGTGTTTAGAAATCAATTAGAAATGTGTTTAGCTACAAGTAATAGGAAACCCAACTAACAGCAGCTTTAAAATATTGTATTTTTTTTTCCACATAACATAAAATCTGGAGGGCTGGTGCAGTAGTTCAACAATGTCAGAGCTAGTGTCTCTGTAAGTCTTGATCTTTTCCTTATGGACACCAAGTGGCTGCTACAGCTCCAGCCTTCATGTCATGATCAAGATGGGAAGAAGTGGAGAGGGAAGACATAATACCTCTCTCCTCTCTGTTCCCTCCCCCTCTCTTTCTTTCTCTCTCACACACACACATCAAAACATCAAAACAAAAACAAAAACAAAAACAAAAACCCACACACACAAAACACACAATAATAATCCACAAAGCTTCCCAGGAACCCACCCTCCTCATCAGCCTTATATATTTAATTTATTGACCAGAACTGTGTGACATGGACACCCCTAGCTGCATGAGTTCCTAAGAATACAAGTTACATAGTGGCGTTATACTGTGATTATCACACATCCTACTTTTGTAACACAAAATCATATTTTCAGTATTTATCATATTTGTGCATGTAGGTCTGATACATTTAACTACTCCATACGTCCCATTGTATACCACAAGTTATTTATCTACTTCCTGTTAAAAGGCATATAGGTTGTGTCTTAGTATTGGTTTCCTCCAGAAGCAACCTGAGCCAAGGATTCGAGGGCAGGTCATTTCTCTGGAAGTGATTGAAGTAAGCACCGGCAGGGAAGTGAGTCAGCTAAGGGAGGAAACCACTAAAAGATGCATTATTGGCAGGCTATTGCTGTGGGTGAGTAGGGCTCAATGCCACTGGGATCCCTAGGAGATAGCACGGAACACACTGCAGACTTCACCCAACTAAGTGGTGAGAGAGCTGGAGGACTTATCCATCAACTCCAGTCATCCTTGCTTATATGCTCTTGGGGGAGGGCAGTTAACTCCCTGGTACTTCAGTTCTGCTCCAAGCACTACCTGAGCAGACTCTGGAGAGCCAGGAAAAGCCCTTCGGCAAAGAGCTACAGGTGCTGGAAGTGGAAAGCCCTCTGATTGGCATGTGCAGGAATGTGAATGTCCAAGGGATATGGGCAGACCATCAGTAGTATATGCTGCAGGTTAGTTTCATACAAAATATTAACAATTACCAAGGAACACCCTTGTACATAGTTTTTGCCGGTTTAATGCGTGTGAAATGGTACTTGATGGGTTTAATATGCCAAATTGCTCTCCAAAGGTTCATCCAATTCACACTCTCATCAGCACTGCAGGGTGATTACCATTTCTCCACATGCTTGGTATTTGTCTGTTTAAACATTTTGCCTTCACATTTGGGATCTAGGAGGCAAAATAAAGCAAAACAAAAATAAACGACGCAGAAAATTTACCACCCTGCTGTTCTTTGGGTCCTAAAGTCCCTGGCTGGTCTACCTTCTATTCATCTTACAAAGTCTCCCTTTGTTTGTTTGTTTGTTTGTTTTTAAAATATATTTTATTGATTTTTTACAGAGAGGAATGGAGAGGAATGGAGAGTTAGAAACATCAATGAGAGAGAAACATCGATCAGCTGCCTCCTGCACACCCTCTACTGGGGATGTGCCCACAACCAAGGTACATGCCCTTGACCAGAATCGAACCCGGGACCCTTCAGTCCGAAGGCCGACGCCCTATCCACCGAGCCAAACCAACTAGGGCTGTTTGTTTGTTTTTATCTAGTGTCCTGGGGTTTCAGTTGTACTTATAGAAGGAATAGGGAAAACAACATCTGCTCCATCGTTCAGGATGAGCACCAAATAGTCATTATTAGTCATAAGGGTTACGCATGGCACATAGTAGGCACTGAATAAAATATGGCCGCTATTATTTTTTAATGATTCAAAGCTGCTATAATATTCAATTGGATTATTGTAAGTGTTGCACGTTATATGCTAACCTCTGAAATCCAGTCATTCCACTTTTTGGCATTTCCAGGTGTGCAACCTGGCCTTTCTTCCTTCCCCCTTTTTTCCTATCCCAGGACCATCCTAGAGAAATAGTTGATCCTCAGCAAGTGTCCTGTTGCCTTGTCTTTCAGAGAGCAGAGAGTATCAATCCGGTTCAAGACCACTCTTATGAATACTCTTATGGATGTCCTCCGCCACAGGCCAGGATGGGTGGAAGTGAAGGAGTAAGATCCCCCACCCCAGCCTCATCCCTCCTTCCCTTTGTCTCACAGGTTCTTGTCTCCCTTTGTTTTTCTCCCAGTTCCTCTGACTGGCTACTGGGACTCGTCCCAATTTGTCTGTGATAGGGGCCAACATTTATTTGGCACCCACATGGGTCAGGCACATTACTGGTGCTATCTTTGTCTTAGTTAAGCCTTATAAGCATCCAGAAATACCTGATTAAGACAGTCGCTTAAGGTCACAGAGTACATAAGTGGGATTCAAACCCGGCTCGGTTGTTCCGCAGCTGTGCCAGGCTCATCTCTGCCATGTTCTCTAAAACAAGGAGCGCAGCCGTCAGACCTGCTGGTGGGAATCTAGCGATGGGAGGTCCAGGTCAAGGGCTACTCTCCCCCGGGCACTTACTACTTCTGTGACCTTGAACAAATCACTTAACAAGTTCCATAAGCCTACATTTTTCCTTCTATCCTAAGCCCTGAGGATACTGAGATGAATATGCTTACAATGCCTGGCACATAGTAGGTGATAATATTAGTTTCTAGGGTTAGGGTTTGGATGCATGTAACAGAGACCCAAAGTAAAAGAGGCTCTGACACACCTGAAGTTTACTTACGTCTCCCATTGAAGTCCAGATGTAGGGTGTTCAGAGAGGGTACGGAAATGTGGGATCCATATGCTTCTGGCTTTCCACTCTGCTGTGCTTTGAATGAGGTCCTTTTCCTCCACGGTCTCACGTGGAGCTCCAGCCTTACATCCACATTCCAAGGGCCGTAGGCTGGAAGGAGGCAGGAAAAGACATGCCCTGCTCCTAAAGGACACAATCCAGAAGTCCCATTTCACTGGCTGAAACTTAGCCATGTGGCCACACCTAGCTGCAATGGAATCTGGAAAATGTAGAATGGTAAATGTTGGGATTTCTACTACTATAGAAAAGGGGGAGGACAACCAGCTACCCTGTCACGGTGCCCAATAAATATTTGTTGCATAACAATAGCTAAGCCTGCTAGACACTCTTCAGCATTTTACATACATAACCTCTTAGAATTATCCAGCAAACCTTCCAGGTAGGTGCTATTATTATCCCCATTTTACTGATGAGAAAACTGGACACAAAAGAATAAAAAAATGTTATGTTTGAGGTCATTCTGCTTGTATGGGCTTGTGCTAGGATTTGTACCCCATCTGTCTATAGAGTCCCAGGCTCGTCTCTGCCCTATTCTAGCAGCCGCGCAGTGAATGAAGAAACAAATGAGCCAAAGGATGAATTCATGATTCCCACTGCCTGGTATAATGGAGGATAGGGAAGGGGCTTGGGATGAATTAGAGGAAGATGAGGTGATTGGCACAAGAATGTGTTGTACAGGAAGAGGCTCTCTCCTGTTTTGCTCTGTGGGCTCAGGCTGTCCACTGCCCCTCCTCAGCCTTGCTCCATGGTTTGAGGGTTTGTCTGGTGCTCATGGTGTGGGAGTCCATGAAGCAGATTGCTTCATGACTGATTCTAAATTGCCTCAGGGTCCTCAAATCAGGAAGGGTCAGAGGCCAGAGCCATTACACCAGACATGGCTCCGTGGATGTGAGGCCTCACCCTTTTGGACCTAAACTGAGGTCTAGTATCTCCAGATAGAATGAGGTCTCAGTTCAGACCATCAGCCTGTCAGGTATTTGGAATAGATGTGGCATGGGCAGAGTTGTCTCTTCCCTTGCTTTCTACTAAGAAAGATGATGTAATACCTAGAACTGCAACCATGTCTTGTGACCCTTGGGTGATGAGCATGAGGACAACATGGTAAGGATGGCAGAATGGGAAGGTAGAAGGAACCTGAACCTCTGCTGCCCTTTTAATGTCTTCTTGGGTGATTTAAGAGCAACTGGACTGTGATTATCATGAAGATGATGTAAAATGAATGAA
Source organism: Murina feae (assembly GCA_004026665.1). Lineage (NCBI taxonomy): Eukaryota > Metazoa > Chordata > Mammalia > Chiroptera > Vespertilionidae > Murina > Murina feae. Next base: position 13,292 of record PVJC01001059.1, read on the forward strand.
CTTTCAGGATTAGAAAAGAACCCCAAATTTACACCATGGCCTACAAAACACTGCTTAATTGGGCCCTGCCCTACGCTTCAGCATCATCCATGACCTCTATGCCTCTACTCTGGCCTTTCACATTCTTGAACCTGTTCTTTCCAACCTCAGGGCCTCATTTCCTGCCCTTCCCTCCTCCTTACTGTTAAGACCTCATTCAAATTATCACTTCCACATGGTGGCCTCCACCCAACAGAGGTCCCTCAGCTACCCTGCCTCATGGCCTCCTACTGGATTGCTCTTGGCATATTTCACAATTCCTCATTGTAGAGTTATTTTTTTGTTTCTTTGTTTATTGTTAATATTCACTGTGGTATTACATGCACCACCTGGCCAGTTGTTTTGATTCCTCCAATGTCTTATACCCAACAATGCACCCAACATCATCACTAACACAAAGATAACCTTATCACACATGTATTGGATGAATGAATGAATGAATGAATGAATGAATGAATGAATAATGCATTATTTATTCATTCCTCCAAAACAAAAAGTTGGTGGAGAAGCAAGTTGTAAAAGAAAATAGTCAGGAGTGGTTCTAACCACAGAGCTTGGTCTCAGAAGCTCTGCAACTTATTGGCTGTGTGAACTTGGGTGAGTTCCTTCACAAGTTTCTGCCTCAGTTTTCTCATCTGTAAAATGGGCTTAATAATAGAACCTTACACTTAGGATTGCTATGAGGGTCAATGAGTTAATATTTGTAAAGTGTTTAGAAAAGTGTCAAGCACATGGTAAGCAATAAATATTAGCTATTAGAAAGTTTAAAAACATGCCAAACAATGTCCTGTGCTTAGATAAATACACACACGTACATAGTAAAGCTTTAAAAACATCCATAGAAATGATACACACCATATTCAGACTAGTGGCTTCCTTTGGGGCAGGAAAGATGCTACATGGACTTCAGTTATATCTAATTTTTTACTTAAAAATTTAGAAGTAATCATGGAGGTATTATTTTATTTCACATATTTTTCAAGCACCTCCACCCCAGCTCTGGTAATCAGATTTCATAGATTAGTCTGGTCTCTGTCCCTCTCCCCGTCGTGATGGTGAAGAATAAGGTCGGAATTTGGAGTCAGGCAGGCCTGGGTGTGAATCCTGATGCTATGCCCTAGGGAGAGCAAGCCTACCCTTGTCCTAGGGCTCCAGGTGTGACCCTAGTCACTTCCAGAGCTGCTGCTCTGAGGATTGAGTAAGAAGAGGGCCTTTTGAACTCTAAGGGCCTTGCAAATGTTAACCTAATTCCACTGCTTGGTAATGTGAGCGTGGGGGTGGCAGCCCCAGGATGCTTCCAAGACCCAGACAGGTAACATGATGGGGTGAGGTTGGCTGGTTGTCATAGGCGTGGGGAGTAGTGGGGGCTGTGATCTGGAGGGTGTGCCTGTCTGACATGGATAATTACAGTGGGATAATTATAGAATAGCAGTCCGGCCAATATGTGTCAGGAAGTAATATCTGGGCTTACTGGAAACCACCAGCCTGGATTTTGGTAGGAGTGTTTCTCTGGCTGTCATTCTAGCCTAACAAAGCAGGTTGTGGTCAGCAGTGGCCCACAGCCACCTCCTTGAGACTCCTAATAGACACTCTGCTACTGACCCCTTAGTTGTAGCTCCCTGGGCCCCAGACTCCCAGCAGTGCTGAGGTCCTTAGGTCGTGACCTTTGTCCCGCCCCACCCCAGCGAAGGGGAGTGGGATTTCTACTGGTGTGACGTCAGCTGGCTCCGGGAGAACTTCGACCACACCTACATGGATGAGCACGTGCGGATCAGTCACTTCCGGAACCACTACGAGGTGAGCGGGGTGGGCTGAGGGGACTGAGTCGGTCAATGCCTGTCACTGGCTGTAGCAATGAGCAAGAGCTAGTTTGGGGTTACAAGAACCAGAGCGAAAGGCATAAGGACTTTGGGGTGCATGCCAGGTGGGCAATATGTGCACTAGATATACGATGAGCTAACTAGTGAGAGGGAGTAAGGGTCTAAGACCCGAGGAACAGGGCGCCTTGGGGTGGGGTTGGAGGTCACGGGCTGGGGGTGTTTCAGCAGGAGAGATGTGAAGGTCAGGTTGGCTTGGGGCGCAAGGGCCAAAGGAGCGGGATGCTTGAGCGCTCATGTGGTGACCTCAGGGTAGAGACAAGTTGAACACTTTGGAGTCTAGAGACAGGAGGGAGGTTCAGGAGGGACCAGACCACAAAGATGAGACTGGAGAAGCCAGCGGTGAGAAATTATTAAAGGTTTGTACAGCTTAAGCGGTTAGAAGCACGAACTTCGGAGTTGGACAGACCTGGATCAAAGCCTTGCTGTGCTGCCTGTTAGCTGCATAGCTCTGGGCAACTGCCTAAACCTTTCTGAGCCTCTGCTTCCTCACCTGTAAAGTGGGGAGCATGAGAGAAGAGCAGGCTAAAGCTACCCTTAGTCAAAGTTACTGTTATTTTGTGGGCTAGACAATGGAGGCGGTGGGGGCAGTTGGGATGGGCAGGGTTGAAGGTGGAGTGGGGCTAATGGCCTGCCCACCCACTCCCCTGCTCAGCTGACGCGCAAGAACTACATGGTGAAGAACCTGAAGCGGTTCCGGAAACAGCTGGAGCGCGAGGCAGGAAAGCTGGAGGCAGCGAAGTGCGACTTCTTCCCCAAAACCTTTGAGATGCCGTGCGAGTACCACCTGTTTGTGGAGGAGTTTCGTAAAAACCCAGGAATCACCTGGATCATGAAGCCTGTGAGTGCCCAGTGCCAAGGACTGGGAGAGGGGTGTCCCAGGCAGCAGAGCAGGCGTCCTTCAGGGGCCAAGGGCGCATCTCAGGACAGGACCCTGCCTGGTAATTCAGCCTTAGATGCACCGTGTGCCTCCCCTGAAGGCCAACTTCCTCTCCTCCTCTCTGCAGCGTGTGGGCCCAGCAGCTAGGAATGCCGGTACACCATAGGGGCTCAATAAGTGTTTGGTAAGGGAACATGTGGTCCTCAGGGCACCGGGGCAGGCGGTCCAGGGCCTTGCTGGAGCTCAGATCCCTGCCTCTCATCCTGACATAAAGGGAAACGGAGGCGGGAGTGCGTTCTTGCACGGCCCAGGTCTCATGGTCCTTGGGAGGAGGTCCTAATAGCCCCACTGTGAAGGTGAGGAGCCTAGACCCACCTATTCAAGCTTTTCACAAATGCTCAGCGAGCGAAGACTGAGCCAGGACCTGCCCAGGCCTCCAGATCCTCTCACTGGCGGGGTCTGCGGGGAGGCTGGCATGCTGGCCCGAGAGGCACAGGGAGGAGGGCGCGAAGCTGAGCACAAGGGCTTAGGAGATGAACACTGCAACCCGCCTGCGGATGCCAGCGCCCAGCAGGCATTAACCTCTCAGACAAATGATAGTTTGCGCTAATTGGGAACGAGCACTCGCATATTAAGTTGATTCCTTTTCCCAGCCCACGGCCTTTACAGCTGTAATTAAGAGGAGGGATCTTGGCCATGTGCGCGCACGCACGCATGCGCACACACACACACTTGCTCACACACACTTGCTCTCCCTCCTGAGTAGCTGAGGCACCCTGTCTCGGGTGTAAGGTGTGGAGGGTGGGTGCTCCTGGTCAGATTAGCCTGGGTCCTAACCCTGTATCTGCCACTTATGAGCTCTATGACCCTGAGCAGTCACTCAACCCCTCTCAGTCCACTTCCTCATCGGTAAAATGGAATTAATGAGTTTGCCATTGCTGCTGGCCCCTGAACAACACTTTGAGTCATGGGACCATTCAGCAGTAGTTCTCAGACTTGAGAGTGAATGGGAATTTTCTGGAGAGCTTACTAAAGCACCTCACCCCCACGGAGTCTGACTCAGTAGACTTGGTGTGGGACGGAGCTTGGCTGTCACTCTCAGGGAATGTAAGAACAAATTCCTGGATTTGGAATTTAAAAGTCCAGTTAGAGTTAAAGTGCACACATCCAAACTTTATTTCCATCTGAGCATTCTCTCCTGCCACCAGCGCAGGCCCTCAGGGTGGGCAGGAAGGTGGGCAAGACCCAGAAGGTGGAGACCACCTTGCTCCTCCAGCCACCCTGGTGTGGCTGGGAAGCAGGTGCTGGGTTGTCAGGGCCCAGGCCTGTGTGTCAGCCCCTCTGTAGCTGCAGAGCTGGCTGACACTTCATTCAGGGCCATGAGTCTGGGCAACCTGGGTTGTTCTCAGCCTTGGGGCCTCTTTCCAAACTGCAGGACAGGAAGAACCACATCTTATATTCTGTTTTATGAATGTATCTTCAGTTTTACGAACCGGACCTTGTCATACTTTTTAAAAAATATATATTTTACTGATTTTTTTTACAGAGAGGAAGGGAGAGAGATAGAGTTAGAAACATCAGTGAGAGAGAAACATCGATCAGCTGCCTCTTGCATACCCCCTACTGGGGATGTGCCCACAACCAAGGTACATGCCCTTCACCGGAATCGAACCTGGGACCTTTCAGTCCGCAGGCTGACGCTCTATCCACTGAGCCAAACCAGTTAGGGCCTTGTCACTCTTTTTCACTGATATCTCTTAAGCGTCGCGATGCTTTGGGCATCAACTATCAGAGGACCCAACTAAGAACAGCTCAAATAAGAGGGCAGAGGTTCTGGACTGTTCTCATGCCTTGGGCCTCCAGCATCTGGTGCAATGTGTGGACCCTGGCACAGCTAGTGTTTCTGACAGCATCAACAAAGGATATTTGATTATAAAAGAAAGCAACTGTATTGAAAACAGTTATCAGACTGCTCGTCTGGGTCCTCTGAGAAACAGATGCCAAGACAAGATTCAACATGACAGAGTTTTGCCTGTGAAAGGGGAGAAGCAGGAGTGAGAGGCTCAGAGAGCTGTCAGACCCCAATGAGGGAGGAAAGTTGGGGGGAGCTCCTCGCCTGCCACAGCCTAAGGGAAGTTCCACAGGGTTAAAGGGAGGCCCCTGTCTCCAGGAGGGGCCAGCCAGCCGTTGGGACCCTACAGTCGTCAGGGGTTGCCTGGGACCTGAGTGAGGCCTGGCAAGTACAGGGTGGACTTCCGCAGCCACTGTCCAGGCTCTCCGACAGTCACTCTCCTGCAGGCAGAGGCCTGCGAGTGCATTCTGACGGCCACCACACAAACTATTAGAACATTCTTTATGCTGTAGTAATACATGTGCTTTTCATGAACAATTAAAGAGAGTCTAAGAGCAGGCTCAATAATTACCATAATCTCAAAGTCATCATGAGCATAAACAGTGTTTGAGACATCTGCGACAGTGATAGTGCGATGTGTAATACTAACTGACTTCTTTTGAGAGCAGCATCACGGATATGCCAATACCACTAAGATTCAGTAGACGTGGTGTGGGACAGGGCGTGGCTGTCACTTTCAGGGAATATCAGCACAAAACCCTGGGTTTTAAATTTAAAAGTCTGTGAGACTTTTGAATGTTATGATGATAGGTTGACTCCAGGGTTGGTTAGCTGAGCAGCCATCGACCCAATGTTTTCAACAAGGAGGAAAATCTTTCTCAGAAGCCCCAAAGCTCCAACCAGATGTCTCCTTAGATCTCTCTGGCCAAAACATGGTTTCTACTAGCTGCAAGGGAGGCTGGGAACACAGGTATCTGTTCCAGCTCCAACGTGAGAGATGGGTTTGCCATCCAGGAAGAAGAGGAAGGGGAAGGCAGTCAACAGTGGAGGCAATGTTCCTACATTAGAAGTTATGAGCCTTAAAAAAACAAACAAACTACTTTTAAACTGAAGTTTAATAAAACAGACATGTCCACCTTATACAGGTGTAGCTTGATAAATCTTCACAAAGTGAACACGTTCTAATAATAACCAGTACCCAGACCATACACCGAGCATTAACAGCCCCAACAGCTCCCCTCAGACCCTCTCCACTCACCATCCCCCTGGCCACTCCGAGCATGGGTTTGTTTGCCTGCTTTTGTACTTTATAGAATTGGAATCACATAGTATGGCGACATACACTGTGTCTGGTTTCTCTCCCTCAACATCACGTTCATGATACTCATCTGTACTGATGTGGTTAAATGTAAATTATGATTTACTATTGTTGTTTACTGTTCTATTAAGTGAATATTTGTCTACTTGGGTATTTTGAGGTGAAGCCATTATGAATTGTGCTGCATGGACATTCCTGCCCGTGCCCGTGGGTGCCCATGTGCATGCGTAGGCATCTAGGAGAGGAATTGCTGGGCCACGGGGCTGCCTGTGTTCAGCTCTCGTGGATGCTGCCAAGGAGTTTCCAAACAACCTATACGCCTCTCAGCGCATGTGAGAGTCCCGGCTCCTCCACATCCTCACCAGCGCTGGATATTGCCTGTCTTCCATTTCGGTCACTGGGGGGTGAGGGGCGGGTAGTGGTGCCGACCTGCAGTTTTCGTTTGCGTGGTTCTGAAGGCTGATGAGTTGAGCGCCTCTTCATTGTGTACACTGTATTATCCTCTTCTGTGAAGGAGATGTAAACCTTTAGTGTGGCCGTGAACTCCTGGGAGCCCTTAAAGCACACCGATGAGTTCCAACACAGCTGCGCATGTTGCCGCCCCCGAGCCGCCGTAGTGCTCCGCGGTCTTTTGGGCGCCCAGTCTTCCGGGCGCACACAACCCGAACCAGGGTGCACAGCACAGCAGACAGAGACGGCTGGGTTCAGCTCCCACTGCCCCCACGACTAGGAGCCCCTCGTGCAGGGGGCCACCTGTACAGCCGTGCCTGACCACTCCGCCTGCCCCTGCACTGTACAGAGAGCCCCACAGTGGCCAGTGGGGCCATGCTCAGAGGAGAACAGAGAGAAATGAGAGTTTTTTCTTCCGCATAAAGGCCTTTTATGCTAGACGAAAAAAATGACCTGGGGGGACCAGCTCAGCGGCTGAAGATAACTAAAGGATCCAGGAATCAGATTCGTCCTAGAGGCCAGAGCCAGGCAAGCAAAATTTAGCTCAAAACACGTTAAGCTGTGAAAACTTCATGAGGTTATTGCTATAGCATAATGTCCAGCACACAGTAGACACCTGCTATATACCTTTTGGATGACTGCTTACTAGACCTACTCTACAACAAATGGGCTGTGTTGCAACGTAGGGGGAGTGAGCACCCTGGCACTGTGGGTGTGCAAGGCCAGGCAGGTGACCGTGGGAGAGGAGGTCACGGGAGGAAGCAATGCCTCTGGTGCTGACTGCGTGGCATGATATTAAAGATTCCCCCAGCCCCTTGACTGTACAGCTATGAATTATCCATGCTGGCATTCAGTGAAGGCAGACTGATTTCAGTATCAGCTGGAGGAAAGCCTAATTAGGAAGGCAAATTGATTTCCAAAAAAAGACTTGGATGATATGTTCCCAGGACTGTTAGAAATGGGTTTTTTAATAATCTGCTCTTTTGTATTATTCATGCAATTGATGCCTTTGTGAGCTAAGCTGGTCTCTCACTTTCCTCTCAGCTCCTCCCTCCTCCCAAGCACCTTCTCTGTTCCATCTCCTTCAGGTCTGGGCTGGGCCATTCCTCTGGGGATAGCAGGAGGCCCATGAGGGAGGTGGAGACAGAAATGCTGGGGGGGGGGGCCGGCATAGGGGTACACAAAGGGCTGAATGCTGACCTTTCTGCATCCACCCCCACCCCAGGTAGCCCGGTCCCAGGGAAAGGGCATCTTCCTATTCCGGAGGCTGAAGGACATCATGGACTGGAGGAAGGTGAGCTTGCCTCTCCCCATTCCTCCCTAAACACTCTGTGCTCACTGGGACAAGAAGCCTCTCTTCCCCTCCCTGAAAACTTGAAGGGCTGGCAGAAAAATTCTGCCCATGGGTCTTCCCATTGGTACAAAGTCTCTGGAACCAGATTGCCTGGGTTCAAATGCTGATCTTGCCTCTTAATAGCTGTGTGACCTTGGACAAGTTACTTCACCTCTCTGTGCCCAACTCCATGAGGGATAGGTAGTAACAGTATCTGCTGAGAATGCAATGAGTTAATATGCTTAAAACCTGAGAACACTGCATTACCTGGACCTCCTGCTCACCCAGCTGAGGGGAGTTTGGTTAACTTCCCCTCAGTCCTAGTTCCCTCTTCCCCTGTCACGTCCCAAGACATGATTCAGTAGAAATCCTGGTTCCAATCTTGCCTCCACTACTCAGAAGCTGTGTGGTCTTGGGGAAATTGCTGAACCCCTCTGAACCTTAGAGATGGTAATAGTGCAGGATGGGTGAGAAGAGCAAGGTGATCAAACTCCTACACATCAGCACCTACGGCACTAGCAAGCTCACAGTAGGTGCTCAATCAATGAATTTCCTCCCTGATTCCTTCCATGAGACTCTCAGGGCACTGCTGGGAAGAAACTCACCAGCTTGGAGGCCCAGCAGTCCCGGAGTGCTGTCAATCCCCCTGGCAGCCATGTGAGTGCATATGTGGGGGTTCCTGGGTCCCAAGAAGGGAAGGCCTGACTGCCTCTGTCTTGAAATAGCTTCGGGCCAACCTTGGGGCCAGAATCCCTGGGTTTCAGGGCTCCCTGCCACTGGTCTGTTCTGTGACCTCACCAAGCGTGTGAGGCTTGCCTTTGGGCTCCGTGTTCTCATCAGGTTACTCTGTGGGGAACAGTGTGAGTGGGCAAGGGCTGTGCATGCTGAGGCGCTGCGCACGTGTGTGAGAGATCATCGCTGTCTTCAGAGCAGGGAGAGGAATGTCCCTGGGGCCTGAGTGGTGCTCTGGGACTCTCTAAGGGGGCAATGGTGTACACCTGTGCTTCCCAGTACAGTGATCACTAGCCACGCGTTTACCTTGGCAAAAAATGTGGCTAGTGCGACTGAAGGATTGGGTTTCTAATCTGTTTCCTTTTTTATTGTGGCAAAATACACATAAAACTCACCATTTTAACCATATTTAAGTGTACGGTTTTGTGACATTAATTCTCCTTACACTGTTGTGCAACCATCACCATCTTTGTAAAAAAATATATGTATATATTTTTATTTCAGAGATGAAGGGAGAGGGAGAAAGATGGAAACATCAATGATGAGAGAAAATCACTGATTAGCTGCTTCCTGCACGCTCCCCACTGGGGATCAAGCCCACAACCTGGGCATGTGCTCTGACTGGGAATCGAGCCGTGACCTCCTGGTTCATAGGTCGATGCTCAATCACTGAGCCACACAGGCTGAGCACCACCAACCATCTGCTGAATGGTTTCATCTTGCCCAACTGACACTGTTCCCATTAAACAGTAACTCTCCATTTCCCCCCTCCCTCCAGCTCATGGAGGCCGCCTTTCAACCTCCTGTCCACATGAATTTGGTTCATCTAGGTACCTAGTTCGAGTGGAATCGTACAATATTTGTCCTTTTGTGTCTGGCTTCTTGCCCTTTGCATGCTCTCTTCAAGGTCATCCTTGCTGTAGTATGCAAATTCACTTTCTTTTAACCCGTTAAAATGTACATAGCCACATGTGGCCAGTGGCTGCCCTATTGGGTTAGATGCCAGGTTCTGGACCCCGTCTGTGTGGGTCCACTTCCCAGCAGAACCACTTACCAGCATGTCACCTTGGGCAAGTCCCTCCCCCTCTCTGTGTTTCCGTTTCTCATCTGTAAAATGGGGGTAACATTAGAATTTCCCTGATAGGGTTGATTTAAGGATTAAATGACATACCCCAAGTAGAGTGCCTAAGACAGTGCCTAGTACGCAGGATATGCTCAATAAATGTTTATCATTATTATTATTATTATTATTATAACTAGGACTCAAAAAGTTCGGATGATCAGAAAGAAGAAATTCCTGTGGAGAACTACGTAGCGCAGCGTTATATCGAAAACCCCTATCTGATAGGAGGTGAGATGACCGTCTCTGCTCCTGACTCTTCCACTGCATGGTCACTCAGTCAGTCAACAAGCCTTGACTAGCAGCCTACCTCCCGAGGGCTTGGCCTGGCACCAGGCATGACTTGATGCGATCTGTCCTGCACTCTCCCACCTCCTAGCTGTTGCCTGTGCCGCTCCTCTGCCTGGCATGCTCTTCTGACTCCCGCTGTGGTTCACTAAAATTCCCCTCATTTTTCAAGAACCAACTCATTCATGCGTTTATCCAACAGATATTTATTTATAAAGAACCTACTCAGTGCCAGCCACTGTCCTGAGTGCTGGCTGCCCCAGATGAGCAGACGGCATTAAATGGCATTAAACCAGAAACAAACCAATAAGCTAGTGCCACAGAGTGTTATGAAGTAAATCAAGCAGGGTGCTGGGACAGAGAGTGAGGCAGGGCCTCTCTGAGGAGGGGACGGGTGAGCTGAAACCTGAATGACAGCTAGGAGTCACCTGTGGGTAGATTTGGAGGGAGAGGGAACTGCAGGGGCCTAGGGCCTAAGGGGAGTCTGTCAATGGTTGTGGGCTCCATGAAGCCAGATTGCCTGAGTTCAAATCCTGACCTTGCCACCTATACCTATATGACCTTGAGCAAAGTTATTTCACTTTGTTCACTTTGCCTGAACATCCTCTTTTCCTATTTTTGAATAACAGCATCACTGAGGTATATTCACACAACACACCCAACAGGAGCGTACAACCCAATGGTGTTGATTATGTTCACACAACCTGGTCCCCTCCCGTAAAGCCTTTGCAGATTCCCCCAGGGCATCTGTCCGTCTGCTTTTCCCACACGGGTTCTGTAAAATGCAGGCAGGTCAGCCTGTGTGTGAGAAGGGGCGTGACTCTGGAGGGTCTCATCATCTGAGAGGGGCCAGGTGCTGGAAGGGGCATTAAACACTGTTCATTCACTTGCCTTCTCTCAGTCCCTTGGATACTGTTTTTCTCCAGGGCAGCCTTTGGGTCTCTTCTCCTCCCTCCCCTGTCTCCCCCAGTGACCCCACCTCTCTCTGTGGCTTGTCCCAGCTTTCTCTGGAGACCTTGCCCCCACATCCCAAGTCCTGAGCATCCCCTCCTGAGCATCTCCCAGTTACTTACACCCCACATGCCTAAAATCCAGCCCTCTCCTCCCACACCATCTGGTTCATCCTCCAGCCCTCCCATCCAGGGATAGAGCCCCAGCCTCCCCTTGCTGCTAAGCCGGAAGTCAGAGACCATTCTGGGTTTATCCCTCTCTTTTCCTCCCACACCTGGTTCTTCACCGAGCTCCCAGCTCTTGAATCTGTCTGGGCACCTGCATCCCTGTCCTGCCATTGTCCTCTCTCTCCTGGACAACTGTGCTGGCCTCCTCCCTGGTGCCTGCTGCCGCCCTGGTCCCCTCTGCTCCCCTCTAACACAGGAACCAGAGGCATTGGACACCCTTTAGCGACTTTCCAAAGGGGGCGGGGGGTGGGACAAAATCCAAAAATTGCACATAACCTGGCTTCTGCTGACCCCGTCTCCCTCCACTCTGCTCTTGGACCAAGATCTCTGACCTCCCTGGGCCTCTGGCCATGCAGTTCCTCCTGCCTGGACGAGGGGGGCACCTCGTACTTGGTGTGTTTTTTATTGGGATTCATATCAGTGGGTTCACTGCCGGATCCCCCAAACCTAGCACAGCGCCTGGCAACCAGTGTTGGTTACATGAATTATTTCCTTGCCTCACAGGCCGCAAGTTTGACCTGCGTGTGTACGTGCTGGTGATGTCGGTGAGTAAGACAGGCACCCTCCTCCAGCGGGTGGGTAAGGGGCAGCTGGACTCAGGGACAGGGGCCAAAAGCCATTCTGGGGGCACCTGTGTGAGCTTGTCTGACTTGGTCTGCCTGGAAGAGTGCAGGGGGACCGCTGAGGGTGGGTGGCACTGGTAAATGGATCTAAGTTTTACCTTCTTAGACGCCCCAGCATCTGCATTTGCCCTCCACATGTCCTTTGTTATTCATTCTGTCATTCATGGTGACCACAACTAACATTTATCGAGAACCTACTGAGTCCCAGGCCCTGATATTTAGCATGTTTTATCTTCTTCAGTCCTCTGCTAACCAGCGAGGTAGGTTCTATTACTCATTTTATAGACGAGGAAACAGATAACGAGGGGTTGAATGACTTGCTCAGGGTCACACAGCTGGTAAGTGAGAGCTGGGATTAGAATCCAGGCAGCCTAGTTCCAGAACCTCGTCTCTTAATCAAAGAGTTGCTATGCTCCTTGCACCCATTCATTCATTTTTTAAAATGTTGTTTTTATTAATTTCGGAGAGAGGCAGGGAGAGGGAGAGAGAAATAGAAACATCAGCGATGAGAGAAAATCATCAGTCAGCTGCCTCCTGCATGCTCCCTGCTGGGGATCAAGCCTGAAACCCCAGGATTTGCTCTGACCGAGAATTGAACCATGGCCTCCTGGTTCATGGGTCATGCTCAACCACTGAGCCACACTGGCCAGGCCATTCATTCATTCAACACACATTTAAACTTCATGGTGCACTACTCTATGTTGGGTCTGAAGAGATAAGCTCACCCACTGTCCAATGGGAGCTATGGACACACCCTGAGTGGGGGTGTCACACATGGGGGTGAGCAGAGAAGAAGCCCATTAATTTTGTTTTCTTCTGCATCTTGCCCCCACCCCACACCAGAGAAAGAGGGGGGTGGAACCAAAGGAAGCTGATATTTGAGCAGATTCTTGAAGGGTGATGTGGGGAAGAAGGAAGGGCCTACCAGGTGGAGGGAACAGCAGGTGCAGAAGCTAGTAAGCGTGAGCATACATGTATTTATTCCCCTCCCTTTTTGTCTTCCTCCGTTCCCACCTCTGTCACAGTACATCCCCCTGCGGGCCTGGCTGTATCGGGATGGCTTCGCCCGCTTCTCCAACACCCGCTTCACACTCAGCAGCATTGATGATCATTGTATCCTGGGATCCCGTCTCTCCATCCCCTACGCCCCCTTCCCTTCCTGTCCTTTGGCGGTCCGGAGAGAGCTGGTCCGTTCCACAGATGTGTGCTGAGCGCCTGCTGAATGCCAGGTTCTGGTCTGGGCATAGGAGAAACAGGCCTGCTCCCTTCCCGCTGGGAGTTTCCAGTCTTGTGGGGGTGGGAGGTCCCCCAGTGGTGTGAGGGGAGCAGCCCTGCACACCTCAGAGCAACTCATCCCACACAGTCTGCTTGGCGGTCCTGTTGGTGGTGTGCCTGCCATTCAGCTGGATTGGTATTCACAGGATCTAAGATTCAAATCTTTTAGGATTCACAGGCTCGGACACTCTGAGCCCCTTTGGAGAGCGTTGGCATCCTTTCACGTCCTTTTCTTCAGTGCCTAGTCCCTGGCTCACTCGTTCGCTCAAACACAATGCCATTTTCACCCACCTAATTGGTAGGGACCAACGATCTGATAGGACTCTGTTGGCAAGGCTGGGAGAATACATACGTTATTGGTGGGAGCGTACGTTGGCGCCTCATTAGGAGGCACTCTGTACTTTCTGACCTAGCAATTCTCCTTCTGGCTCTCTCTCTTACAGGTACGCTCACAATGTAGGAAAGTGGAGGTTTAAAGGTCGTTCACTGTACAACCTTGTTTGTGAGAGTGAAAGAATAGGAAACAACTAGAGGAATGGTTTGTTTACACAATGGAATACTAGGTAGCTGTTACAAAGGAATAGGGAAGATGCTTTATGTACTGAAATGAAATAATCTCCAAGATGTATCATTAATTGGGGGGAAAACTAGTATAGATCTCTGAGAAATGTACACTCCCATCATGTTAAAAATATCTCTATACACGCTTTTATCTGTGCATAGACATCTGTGAAAGGATGTACAAAAATCTGGAACCGGAAGTTGCCTTTGGGAGGAGAAATGGGAGGGTGTGAAGGAGCTATTTTCTTATATTCATCCTTGTACCTTTTGACTTTGGAATCATGTGAATCTATTATCTGGTTAAAATATCAACATCAAAAAAAAAAACAACCTGTTTTTAAGCCCAACCAGTGTGGCTCAGTGGTTGAGCATCAGCCCATGAACCAGCAGGCCTGTCAGGGCACGTGTCCAGTTTGTGGGCTCGATTCCCAGTGGAGAATAGGAGGCAGCCCATCAATGATTCTCTCTCATCACTGATGTTCTCTCCCTTCTCTCGGAAATCAATAAACATATTTTTAATGTTTTTAAGGTTTTTAGACGTGAGCATCAGATAAAAAGGAGTGAACATACAGGAATATTCAGAAATAAATGAGCAGGATTGGATTGGCTGCGTGTGGGAGGGATGGGAATGGAAGGCGAGGCTGCTGAGCTGCTGGTTTGGGTGACCCAGCTAATGCTTTTAGCCAGTTCACAGCTCTCGGCCTCCGTGTCATCATTCGAGTAAGAGCCTGTCCAAGGTAACGCATTTGCCTGGCCTGTGTGTTAGGGTGGGAGTAGGCTCTCCTGAGAATTTTTTATAATTTTTTTTCCTATTTTGCCAACTTCAACATTTCCTGTGTGTGTGTGTGTGTTCTTGTTTCTTGTAAATCTAACAAGCATTTATCAGATGCAAGCCATCAGATTTATTTTAGCTTCACTTTTGTTTTTCACGTTGTTTTCATTTTGTTTTGTTTTTAATTAAAATTAAATGATGCAGGTAATGTACCTGGGACGGCGCCCAGCCCGAAGTGTCTACTGAGGACGAGGAGGGGCACCGCTCTCCCGTTTCACAGTGTTTGCAGCTCTCCAGGCATCACGGGCCCTTAGCAAACAAAGCGGGCACAGCACTAGTGTCTATTGAATGCGGCTTTGCTGTTTTCCCAGTGCTGACTGTATGTCGTTTTCCATCCCTTCTCATTGTTTTTAACTTCTAATATTGAAAGATTTAAAAAATATTTTAAAGCTGTAGGAAAGACTATAACAGAAATCCATGCATCTACCATCAGGTCCAACAGATGTTATTTTGCCACATTTGCTTCAAATATCACACACTAACTTTTAAAACACTAAACCAACTTTGGATCACAAAACATTAAGGCATGTTTTTAACCTGACTTTTATAATTGTGCATAAAAAATATAGTTTGATATATATTATTCATACATAAACTAGTCAATAGGTATACATACATGCACACAAAATACAAAACTGTTCACCTCAACTCTGAAATAGTAAAAAGTAGAAACAGTCCGGCTGGCGTGGCTCAGTGGTTGAGCATCAGCCTATGAATCAGGAGGTCAGGGTTCAATTTTTTATTGATTTCAGAGAGGAAGGAAGGGGGAGAGAGGGATATAAACATCAACGATCAGAGAGAATCACTGATTGGCTGCCTCCTGCACACCTCCCCCACTGAGGATCAAGCCTGAAACCCCGGCATAAGCCCTGACCAGGGACTGAACCTGGTTTAATTGACCCAGGAGGTTCATAGCTGACGCTCAACCACTGAGCCACACTGGACAAGCTGAACATCTCTTCATGTGCTTGCTGGGCATTTGTAAATCTTCTTTGGGGAAATGTCTACTCAAAGTCTTAGCCCTCTTTTAATTTGGATTATTTGTCTCTTTAACTGTTGAGCTGTAAGAGTTCTTTATCTATTTTTTAATACTACTTCTTAGATACATGTCTTACAAATATCCTTTTCAATTTGTGGGTTGTCCTTTATATTTAATGACTTTTTTATTAGCATTTTTAGGTTCACAGCAAAACTGGGAGGAAGGTATAGAGATTTCACACATACTCTGTCTACACACACACACACACACACACACAGCTTCCCCTGTTATCAACATTCCCCATTACCTAGTTACAATTGATAAACCCACATTGACACATCATAATCACCAAAGTCCATAATTTACATTAAGGCTCTACCTTCTCTGGGTTTGGACAAATGCATAATGACATGCACCCATCATTACTGAATCATGCAGAGTATTTTCACTGCCTAAAAATCCTGTGCTCCACCTTTTCCCTTTCTGGATAGTGTCCTTTGAAGCACAAAAGTTTTTTGTTTTGGTGTGTGTGTGTGTGTGTGTGTGTGTGTGTGTGTGTGTGTGTGTTTTAATTGTCACTTGAGAATATTTTTTCCATTGACCTATAGAAAGTGGAAGAGCGGGAAGAAGGAGAGAGAGAGAGAGGAACATCAAAGTGAGAGAGACATACAGACTGGTTGCCTCCCACCTGTGTCCTGACTGGGGGCTGCAATGGAGGTAAGTGCCCTTGAGCAGGAATCAAACCCTCAACCCTTTGGTTCGCAGGTTGATGTTCTAACCACTGAGAAAACCCACAAAAAGTTTTAATTCTGATGAAGGTCAACTTATCTGCTCTTTCTTTTGTCACTCATGCTTTTGGTGTCACATCTAAGGAGCTCTGACTAACCCAAGGTCATTGCTTGTTTCTATATTTTATTCTAAGACACTTAAAGTTTTAGCTGTTATTTGGGTCCAGGATACATTGGAGGTAATGGTTGCCTATAGTATGAGGAAGAGGTCCAACCTTATTCTCTCCCATGTGCATATCCAGGTGTCCTGGCCCATTTGTTGAAAAGTCTATGCTTGCCCTCATTGAACTTCCTTGGCACACTTTTCAAAAACCAGTTGATCACAAACTTAAGGGCTGTTTTTATTACTTAGTGGTTTGTCATGTGCTTATTCTTTTGAAATTAAGATAGAAGAACTCTCAGACAAATGTGAAAAAAAGGTTTTCGGAAATCTCTAAAGAAGGCATTCTAGAACAATGGTGCTAAGGAGGATGTCCACCTTCCTCTGCTGACATGCTGCAAAAGGGGAGCAACACACGTTTTAGGGGAATTAGACTTGGGTTATTTACCTAGAGTCTCTACCTCCCAGTAAGTCCTGGAGAAGGTTACACCTTATGGTCATTGCATGAGGTGAAATGCAGTGGGGGCGGGAGGGTGTTGGTGGAGGGGTGTTCTGAACAGCTGTCCCTTAACCTCTCTGAGCTTCAGGTTCTCTTCTGTGAGATGGAATAATTGGAGGAACAAATGAGATGATTTGTGTAAATTGCTCTATAATCTGCCAAGTGTTCTCGATGTCACTGGTGGTCACCATGGTGATGATAGCAAAAGGCAGATTCTCAGAGCTTGGACTTCAAAGGCCATCTTGACCCCACCCCAAAGCTGGATCACTTTTTCTTTTCTTTCTTTTAATATATTTTATTGATTTTTTACAGTGAGGAAGGGAGAGAGAGAGTTAGAAACATCGATGAGAGAGAAACATCAGCTGCTTCTTGCACATCTCCTACTGTAAGATGACCAGACGTCCCACTTTTGGTGGGACAGTCCTGATTTGTAACAGTTTGTCCCGCATCCCGCGGCATTTTAAAAAAGTCCCAATTACTCTTTGTAATATTTTAAGTAATAATAAAAAAAGAAAAAAAAAGACACACACCCCCCCCCCCGCCCGGTCAATGATGTACCACTTTAAATCTGGTCACCTTATCCTACTGGGGATGTGCCCGCAACCAAGGTACATCCCCTTGACTGGAATTGAACCTGGGACCTTTTCAGTCCACAGGCCGACGCTCTATCCACTGAGCCAAACCAGTTAGGGCTGGATCACTTTTTCAATATTCCTACAAAGTGGCCACCCAACCCGAACCCCTCTGGTGACAGAGAGCTCAGAATATCCCAAGATGCCTGTTCTATATTTAGTCTCTTTAGTTGTTAGAAAATGTTCTCTTGAGTTGAAAAATCTACTCTAATAAAAGCGTAACATTGAAATTGACCGTTTCTCTGGGAAAACTAAGCCACGCCCACCACCAAGCCATGCCCATCGGCCAATCAGAGTGATTGTATGCAAATTGACCCAGCCAAGATGGAGGCAGGAGCCTGGTGCCGGCGGGGGTGGGGCAGCTGGGGCAGAGCGCCAGTTGGAATGTGGGAGTGAAGCTGCAGGCGTAGTTTAGGAGGCAGTGGGGCCCCGGATCACTGCCCAGGAGGGTGGGTGAGGATGCTGGGAGCTATCGCAGGCAGAGGCTGTCTCCTATGAAGATACCGCCCTCCAGTCTCCCCCAGGGCATCTGGCCTCAGCCTGCAGACAGAGTGCAGCCCCCTGGCCTCCTGAGATTCCATTGGCCAGGAAGGGGCAGGAAAGTCAAACAGACTAAGACGTGTCAGGAATAATCATTAGAAAATTCAAGGTCTGCTTGCTCCCAGCCACCACCCAGCCATGACCACATGGACCGGTTTGATGCTGAAACCCAGCACTGGAACACTGGAGCAATTTAGAAGGCAGTGGCGGCAGGGCAGGGTGTTCAACAGGTGGCAGAGGCGGGTGTGGCCCGTCGGAGTGCTGCGTGAACCTGTGCGACCTGGACAAGGTCCTCGAGACCCTGGAGTTCTTCGAGCTGCTGGGGCCAGACTATGGGGCCAGCTCCGAGGCAGGCATCTTGCTCCCCATGGAGCCTCTGGATAGGTTCCCCCGTCCACGGCCTGAAAGAGGTGTGGCCAGCCTGAAAAACGGTCCTCAGCCCCTCACCCAGGCTGGCCAGGCACGCCAGCAGGTGGACATCCCCTGAGGGGTCCCAGACTGCAAGAGGGCACATGCCGGGCTGAGGGACCCCTTCCCCCTCCCCCCCCCGCCAGTGCACAAATTTTTGTGCACTGAGCCCCTAGTCATAATATAATAACAGATATACCAGGCACTATAAGAGGTGCTTCTATATAGAATGTTACCTAATCTTTCAAATAATTCTGTGAAGCCAGTATACTGTGAGGTACTCCCATTAAATATGTAGGAAAATAGACTTGGAGGAGCTAAGTCACTTGCTCAGGGGCTCGGAGCCAGGAACAATGTAGGCAGGATTTGAACTCAGGCCCATCGGACTCTAAAGCCCACGCGTGACCTCTGGCTGTTTTTGTAGCCTTCCCCATCAATTCCCAAGGAAAGGTCTTAGTTTGGTCCCTGGGGCTACATGGAGCAGGGCCCACTCTTCTTGTCCACACTGATCCTTGACCACCAACCTCCACCAGATGTGCACCTCACCAATGTCGCCGTGCAAAAGACGTCCCCTGACTACCACCCGAAGAAGGTGAGCAAGCTCGGCTTCTGCCCTCCATACAGCCTCTGGGACGGCTGGGGTGACGGATTAGAGTGCCGGAGAGCCCAGCACAGGCTTGTCTTGGGCCCACCTTCCCATTTGCAGTGCCCAGGGCAAGAGTACAAATGGAGGCCCGTGCATAATGTCTAGATATTTAAAAGTTATAAGCCACACTAACATACCCTCTCACAAAATGTGTTCTGTCCTCCTGACTTGACAGACAGGCTTCTATTTATCTATCATCATCTACCTACCTGTCTACCTTCTATCTCATAACCTACAAGGCCAGGTTCAAATTTAGAACTCTATGACTTCGAAGAGTTAAGAGCCAGAACAAGTGCACAGGGAGAACTGGCCCCCAGCTCATACCCGACCGTGGGGGCCTCCTGCTCACCCCTGACCCTACTACAAACAGCAGTTGATCATTCCTTGGGCCTTGGGATGCAAACATGGTCAGTGCAATCTGTCTTCAGGGACGCAGGCCCAGGGAGAGGCCTGCACAGGGCATTTGGGCAAGGGCTTCTGGGTTGTGAGTCTAAGCTATGCTCTAGGAAGAGAGGCACATACACTCCGGCTGGACACATCCCCTTGGGCTTGCAGTCTTAGGGTTCTCCTAGTCACAAGACTCAGGGATGGGCTCCTCTTGCCCGAGCCTGAGGGCCATGTTGACGGCAACTGTTGGTAGGTCCCGGTTAACTAAGGCTCCCTCTCCTAACCCGGGTGCACGGGCCCCAGGGCTGCAAGTGGATGCTCCAGCGCTTCCGACAGTACCTGGCGTCCAAGCATGGGCCAGAAGCAGTGGAATCGCTCTTCAGTGACATGGACAACATCTTCATCAAGAGCCTGCAGAGTGTGCAGAAGGTGATCATCAGTGACAAGCACTGCTTTGAGCTGTACGGCTATGACATTCTCATAGACCAGGACCTCAAGCCGTAAGTGGATGGGCCAGTAGCCCTGGAGAGCCAGGGGGGACATTTTCCACCCAGGCTGCCTGGATTTGACCTCAGCTCTGCCACTTCCTACTTAGGTACACTTTCTGTTGCCTCAGTTTGCCCATCTGTAAAATGGTTGCTGTGCCTATAGCATTGTTATGAGGAATAAATGAAGTATAGAGCACTGAGCCTCATGTCTGGCACTAAGAGGCTTTTCCTGAATATATGCTGAGTCAGGGATCCTTCTCTGGTACCAGCAAGAAAATTACCCTCTGTAAGCCCTGGTGCTTCCCAGATGCAAAGTGCCTCATAAGGGAGTGTTGTCACCATGTCAATTCCTGTCAGGCATTTGGTACATTACCTCAGTGTCCATGAGGTTGAGCTGATGAGTAGAACCAACTGAGGTGGCAGGGACCACAGCAATGGCCCTCATGTGATACCATTGGGGTTGTTCTGGCAGCTTGAGGTCACCCAGTAAGTCAAGGGCAGAGCCAGGCCCAGGGTCATAGCTCCTGGGCTGAGCTGCTCCCCGCCAGTACTGCATGCAGCTCCTGGGCCCAGCACCTCTTGAGGGTCACTGTATGGTGTTGAGGGGCTTTATGAACCAGGAGTAGGAGTCAAGACCTAAATCGGGCCCATGTTCACAGAAACAGGGTCCAGTACCAGTGGGTCTCTCTCCTTTGCCCCTGGGGTAGAATGTGGCTGGGGCATCAGAGTGGATGCTGACAGGGGAAACAAACTTGGAGGAGGCAGCAGACAGTGGAAAGTGAGGCTAGCACTGACCTGCTGGGTGAGCCCTTCCCCTTCTGTGCCCAGGTTCCCAGCTATAAATAACCAGGTTGCACAAAATAAGAGGCTGTAAGTTGGAGGCCATTGGGTTGCTTTTGAGAACCTGGAGTTTGGCCTTCAGAATATTTTTGTTTGTTTGTTTGTTTGTTTTTCATTGAAATTCAGTGACAATCTCTAAACACTGGGAGATGGTTACACAAAAATCTGGATTTTTGGCTTTTCTGGAAAACATAAAACAATCATGTAATCCTGGGCTCATGCTCCTACAGGGCAACACTCCCCTGGAGCTGGCCACAGCCAGCCCTGTAGACATGCTACGCTCTTTCCAGTCCACCACAACCTGGCCCCTGTGGGTTATCAATTGTTTTAAAAAAGTTTTAGACAAGTGGAGAGAGTGACTCTGGGTGAATTGAGGGTGAGGCCCAGGCACCCCATCTAGCCTCTCAGTGAAGTTCCAGGAGCTCCAGGGACCAGGTAACCCTAAGACTCTCCCCTCTTTTCCCTCCCCAGGTGGCTCCTGGAGGTCAATGCGTCCCCATCGCTGACAGCCAGCAGCCAGGAGGACTATGAGCTCAAGACCTGCCTCCTGGAAGACACCCTGCACATCGTGGACATGGAGGGCAGGTGGGGAAGGCCAGCCTTTCAGGTACCCTGTACATGACAACTGGGCCTCCCACCCAAAAAGAGATAGAAGTCAGAATCTTGGACTTGAACAGCCCTCAGAGACACTCTAGCCTGCCCCCCTATTTTACAGATGTAGACTGAGATGTCCACACAGGGTTGGAGCCTGGTCCAAGGCCCCAGCCCTTTTGGGTCAGAGCAGGGCCAACCACAGCTTTCTGAGATTTGGTCCAGCAGGATTTCCCCGACACTTCCTGACTGTGGGACCCTGGCCGAGTCATTTCACCTCTCTGAGCTTGTTTCCTCATGTGTCTACCTCTCAGGATCGTTAGATCTATTTACCAAGATAACTTATTGTCAAATGCCTAGTTGCAGTAAGTGCTCAGTAAGAGACTATATATTGTTACAACAATTCTATCTAATAAAGAGGGAATATGCTAATTCACCCTTACGCTAACGCAAAGATGGCGGCACCCAGAGCCAATAAGGAGGGAATATGTTAATTGACTGTCATGCCCTCAGAGATGGCGGCACCCATAACCACAAGATGGCTGGCAGAGGAGGACAGTTGTGGGCTATCAGGCCAGCAGGGGAGGGCAGTTGGGGGGGACCAGGCCAGTAGGGGAGATCAGTTAGGGTTGACTGGGCCAACAGGGGAGGGCAGTTGAGGGTGACCAGGCCAGCAGGGGAGGGCAATTGGGGGTGATCAGGCTGGCAGGGGAGCAGTTAGGCATCGATCAGGCTGGAAGGGAAGTGGTTAGGGAGTCATCAGGCTGGCAGGCAGAAGCAGTTAGGGGCAATCAGGCAGGAAGGCAGGCAAGCAGTTAGGAGCCAGCAGTCCCAGATTGTGGTGAGGGGAATGTCCAACTGCTGGTTTAGGCCTGATCCCTGAGGGGTCCCAGATTGAAGAGGGTGCAGGTTGGACTGAGGGACACCCCCTGCCCCCAGTGCATGAATTTTGTGCACCAGGCATCTAGTGTGTACATAAGGAAAATTCAGGGCCTGACTTCTGTCAGTGTTGGTTGGTCTGTCTTCTCCCTCCCTCCCTCTACCTTTCTCTCCACTCCTCCCTCTATCCCTCTTTCCGTTCCTCCCTCCCTCTACCTCTCTATTGTTCCATTTCTCCCTCCCTCCCTCACCCTCTCCCTCATTCCCTCTCATCTTTCTTCTTTATTAGTTTTTTCTCAATTATTCCAGCAAGAGTTTGAGGGCTGACTCTTATTGCTCATGAGTGGGTTTGGTGTCACATGCCCTCTCTGAATCAATCATATGACTCTGATTAACCAGGCCTAGGTCTTGTGCCCACCTCCCAGGGGATGGAGTCAACCTCACCTGAGCCACATAAGTGAGAGAGAGAGGATGGTTCTCAAAGGAAAAACCGAGGCACTCTTAGGCTGAAAGAAGGTAAAATAAATGCTGAGCAGGGGGAACCTTAGGTGTCCACTATATCTGCCATCATTTATTTAGTCATTCAACAAACATTTGAGCCTCATGTGTGTCAGGCCCTGTGCCACACATTGAGGACACAGTGAAGGATAGAACAGACCCAGTTCCTATCTTCATGGAACTTATGGTCTGGGGGAGACAGCAGAGTTTAAACCAGAATGCAGAAGTACTGAGGGCAAGTGTTTCAGCCAAGGGACAAAAGTGGGGGACAGCCCCTCTGAGACCTGTGTGGGCATCTAGGAAACAGCCAGTGAATGGTGGGCAAAGAAAGGTATTCTGACAGTGTGGGGACCAGCAGGCTGCAGGGATGAATCAGGGACCTGGCCAGGGTCTTTGGGTCCTACAGGTGCACCTTCTTTAACCCTTTGTGTCTCCTGCCTATCCAGGCTCACAGGAAGGGAGAAGCGAGTGGGAGGCTTTGACCTCATGTGGAATGATGGCCCTGTCAGCAGAGAAGAGGGGGTTCCCGACTTGTCAGAAATGGGGAACTTTGTGACCAACACACACCTTGGTATGTGGGGCCATGTGGGAAGTGGGCACCAGGGGTGTGTCATGGGAGGTTCCAGGTAGTCGAAGACTGGCAACTCGGCACAGCTGTATGACCTGGATCAAGACTTAACCTCTTTGTTCCTCATCTGTAAAATGGAGATTAACTAGTTTCTATCTGAACATATGCCTAGAACACTCCCTGGCACATAGTGAGAGATATTATTAATTTGCCAGGAGGTAGATTTCCAAAGGTTTAGGAAAACAATGACAAATAACCCCCCTCCCATGATAGATTAAAGAGAAATTAAGGATTTGGGGGCTTGATTTTAAAACTTGATGTTTAAAAAATGAAAATTTTTGCCTGCCCAGTGTGGCTCAGTTGGTTGAGCTTCATCCCATGCACCAGGAGGCCCTGGTTCTATTCCCAGTCGGGGCACATGCCAGGGTTGCAAGCTCAGTCCCCACTAAGGGGCATGCAGGAGGCAGCCAATCCAAGTAGGGGGCATGCAGGAGGCAGCCAATCCAAGTAGGGAGGTGTGTAGGAGGCAGTCAATTGATGTTTCTGTTTCTCTCTCCTCCCTTCCTCTCTCTGAAATAAAATAAATACATTTAAAAGTGAAAATTATTCACACTTATTGTAGAATATTTGAAAACTAAAGAAGGAAATAAAAAATCATCTAGACATAACCATCATTAATTATCTGGTGTGTTTCCTTCCAGTTTTTAAAAATGCATATATTCATATTTTTTCCTTTTACAGATTTGGCATAAGAGTGGAGTTTTGAGTTCCACTTTTCCATGTAGCATTTTCCACATCATTCAACAATGTTAATAAGAGCCTATCTTTTGGAAACACTTATTTGCCAGGTCTAGACTAAATATTTTACATGTTCTCTCATTTCATTTCTAGGCAGCTTTTATTATCATTTTACAGGTAAGGACACGATTTCCAGGTGCTACACAACTTGCTTAAGGCCTCGGTTATAAGTGGTGAGCCAGGGCCCGAACTCCAGTCTGACTCCAAAACCTGAATGCAGGGGGCAGCTAGGCTCTCCTGCCCCTTAGCACAGCTGAGAACAAAGTTCCCATCCGGCTACAAAATATTCTCGCTTACCTAGATGCCAAGTTTGCTAAACCAACTTCTTGTAATTGAGCAGATGGCATGATTTCAGTTTTTCACTTTTATAAACAATGGCATGATGAACATCCTTTCACATAAAGCTCAACTGAAAAATCTGGCTTTCTAGAAATACAATTACTGGGTCAGAGGAATAGACTTATTATAGCCAGATTGCTTTCCGGAAAGATTATTGAATTTGCCAGCTCTGTGTTCAAACAAACAAACAAACACTTTACCAACATGTACATTTCATTGATTGCTGGTGAGACTTCAGATTTTTAATTTGCATTTCTTCTTTTGTTAGCTGTCTATACTCTATTTTTCAATGGGTTGCTTACATTTTTTAAATGTATGAAGGCCTTGGATATGAATATGTTAAAGGTATTACCTCTCTGTCAAGTGTATTGTAAACATTTTACTGAGTTTGTAATTTTCTTTTTAAATGCTCTCTGTGGCATCTTTTTATTTTTTATGAAAAGGTTTTGGTATGATTTAGGATTGTGCTTGGCTGCAAGCAACAAAAAAGCCACTAATAGTTAGCCAGAGAGGGACTGATTTGTCTTGAGCCACAGGAAGTCTTGGGGTTAGCGGTACAGGGCTGGCACATGGCAGCGTGATGCTCCTTCCTCTCTTTGCTATGCCACACTTCGTAGGTTGCCTTGGTGCTCATGCTTGCTGCCTCAGGTTGTTTAGGTTGCAGGATGGCTGCTCCAGCTCCAGACCCTATGTCCTTGTCCCAGGCAGGAAGAAATAGGGAGGCCCAAGGACCGAAGCCTTTCCTTCAGCTTTGTTTATTCCAAAAGGGATGCCCTCCCAGGGGCCTCTGCTGACATCTATCAGAGCTGGCTCACATGGCCACCCATGAGGCAAGGAAGCCTGGGATGTCAAGTCGTTTGCCTTGTGGAAGGCAAAGGAGAGGAAGTTTGTGAATGGCTTTTCCACAGCAGATCCCTAGTGTCTGCCAAATTGCGTGTTTGGAGGATGACTACATAATGCTTTCAAGCTGTGGATACAACCACCTGGAAATCTTGTTTAAATGAAGATTATGATTCAGTAGGCCTGGAGTGAGGCCTAAACTTTCGCATATCTGACAAGTTCGCAGGTGATGCTCTCTACTGGTTAACTGTTCCTGTGTAACAAACCTTCCCCAAACCTCACAGCTTAAAACAGCTCTTATTTGCTATTCATTCTTCAGGTTTCGCCTAGAGTCACTCATAGGGCTCCAGGCACGGGGCCATGTGCTGAGAATTGATAGTTGGCATGTGTGGTGGTTGATAATGATGTCAGCTGGGCGCCTCTGTCTAGGTGGTCATTTGTCCTCCAGCAGTGCTGCCTGGCTTCTTCACATGGTAGGCCCAGGGTTCCAAGAAGGCGAGGAAGATGTAGTGAAATTTCTTGGCACCCAGGCTTGGGCTTAGAAGTCCCAAAGTACCATTCCTCCACAATCCATTAGTTAAAGCTAGTCCAGCCCAGGCTCACGGGGAAGGAAATAAACCCCACCTCTTGGTGGGGAGAACAGCAGTCACTGTGCAGGGAGATGTTCATGTAGGAAAGGGAGGGGTGTTGCAGCGCTCCTTGCTAGCAATCCATCTCAGATACCCATGCTGCTGTTTTCTGGATCCTATTTGAGGAGCAAAGATGCAGGACACCTGGGCTTCTCCACTTTGGCTGCATCACATGGGGTTGGGTAAGGGAAGAAAGCTAGCATTTAACCTATTACGTACTAGGCTCTGTGCTAGTTTTAATGCATTTTCACTGAGTGAAACCAGAAAGAAAGCCATGTGGGTTAGTGGTTAAGAACTTGACCTCTAGAGCTAGATGAGCCTGGGTTCAAAATCCAGACCTGCTATTTATTGTGTGATTTGGAGCAAATAACTTGGCGTGTCTGAACCTGTTTTTTTCTTCTACACCTCATTCTGGTGAGATCTCAAGTTAATCCACATTCAGCACCTGAAGCTGTCCCTGAGGTAAGTCCCCAGTGAATGCTACCTTCCTTTGATGATCCTTACACTCATCCCATACAGCAGGTATTTGACTTACAGGTGAGAAAACTGATGCATGAAGAGGAAAATTACCTGCTTGAGGGCCACAGCAGTTCAGGGCGCGAGCCATAAGCCATCCATAATTGCATGGCTGCTGTCTCCTCCCCCCAACAGGTAGCAGAAGCACAGGCCGCTCCACTCCCAAACCCTTATTTCTATGGACAGGACCTCCCAGCCAACACTCCACTTCCCTTCCAGGTTGCATCAATGATCGAAAAAAACAGCTGAGGCAGCTGTTCCGCTCCTTTCAAGGCCAGAAGAAAGCTTCCAGCTAATACCGAGCCACTGAGAGGCAAGCGTCCCTGGGAGGTGCCATCCACCAGTCCTCTTCCCACTTCATTGCCAGCACAGCAGCGCCTCAGAGCACATGCCTCCCTCCCTCTGGATGGGCCACAGCTGCTGCTTGCTGCCCGGGCCAGGTCTCCTGGATTCCCCCACCAGCCCCTGGGCATCTTCGCACCAGGAGACAGCCAGTCCTCTGGACCGGATGGGTTTTAACCTTGACAGATTGGCTTCGCTAATAGGCCCAGACAGTAAAAACTCGGCAAATTCAGCTCTCCAGAGAGATCACATCTAATAAATGAGCACAGACCTTACTCAAAGTTACTGGGCACCAGGCTGGGCTCAGGGAATGCCGTGGGCTGCAGCTGTGTTCTCCTGGCTTCACCCTTGGATGTCTCCCAGGAGGTTAGTGTTGTAAGAGTCCCCCAAGAGCAAGGGATTCATGGGCTAGGGAACTTGTCTTAAGCTGTTTGCAAGCAAGCAGGTTGTATTAGATTGTGTGTATTCGGAGTCTGCAGGACTGGACCCTGCACATCTCCTCCTCCTCACAATACCTTGACCTTGCACGTCAGGGGAACCCATGGCGCTCCCCTATGTGAAAGCCAGCAGGCCAAGGCATCCCCACTTCTCAGAGGGACATGGGTCAGGAAGGCAGAGCTGCTTAGGAAGGGCCCCTGGAAAGGGACACTTACCTAAGTCATCTGGGTGACAGGTGCCTTTCTGGACCTTCCTGCTTGAGGTTGGGAGCTGAGCTATTTTAAACTAAAAAGCCTTGTGTTGGCAGGCAAGGAGATAGCGTTCCCACATTCCTACGCCTCCTCTTAGTTTGATGGGAGTTACAAGTGGGCTGGTGGGCTAACTGCTGCATGGGGGACCCATTAGGGGGTCCCAGGCAGCTCCCTCTACCACTCTTCCTGCTTCAGGACAGTTCTTTTAGCTCCAAATAACAGAGTGTGACTGCCCAGGGATGGGGAGGACTTTTGGAAGTGAACACTGTCAAGTACACGAAATGAACCAGTCAGCTTT
Organism: Murina feae; assembly: GCA_004026665.1. Taxonomy (NCBI): domain Eukaryota; kingdom Metazoa; phylum Chordata; class Mammalia; order Chiroptera; family Vespertilionidae; genus Murina; species Murina feae. The sequence goes on from PVJC01001059.1 coordinate 40,944, forward strand.
GGGAAGGCCAGAACCCAGCCACTCTGGATCTCTTCCTTCATCCCTGTGACTGAGGAAAGCCCAGACGGCCCCGGGCATGGGTTCTACCTTTCCAGCAGGACCCAATAGGCTCTTTTTTTGTCTTAGCATCTACTTTGCCAGACAGATAGGGGCAATGCTTAGAGGGAAACTGAGCAAGGCAGTCCTACCAGATAGTGTCTAGCAAAGTCAATGTTGCTACTCCCTACTTTTTAAATTTATATTTAAAAATATGCAATATAAGAGCAACATGTTCTTCCCTTCCACCCCAAATACAGTTTGTTTTGAGGGAACCAAATAATTGGTGATTGCACACAAATCATCAGCTTCTCGGACACCTGCCTGCCCCTTTGCTTTTCTCACTTGGTTTGGAGCTTCTTCCAAATCAGTGCTCAAAGAGCTGCCTTATTCTGGATTACAGCTGTGCAGTATCCCACTATCTGGAGCCATCAATTCCTTTAATCTACTGTGGACAATTAGTTTATTTCCATTAATTTCCAACTCCATCTCCCTATTCTTCAAGCTAGTATGGGAAAAACACACAAATTTCTACTAAAAAAAAAAAAACAAAAAACTAAAGGATGCAACATCGCAATTCTGAGCCAAATTTGACTTATGTAAGGTATTTTGTTTGGCCAACACCAAAGTTTTAAAATTTTTTCTGAATTAGCGGTATTTAAAAGACAGAAAATTCAAATTAAAAATCCAAATTGCTAGTTCCTCTTGAAGAAAACATAAGATCTGGACAGCCTGTGTTCCAATAAAACTATTGGCAGCTGCTGAGTGGAGCAGGGCATGGCAGTGAGCCCGTCCAATCCTGCCATCATTTCAAGGAAGAACCACTGCCCTTCAGAGGCGGTATCCTAAAGGGAGTGGTATGCCCTCCATTAGGACCAAACGAGGTAAAGAACAGAAGCAGCTCTCCACTCATTAGGTAACCTTTATTAAAGCCTCAATGAACAGAAAGATACCGTGTTGCCCTCACAGCACATTCACATTAGGACCCAAGACCACTGACGACAAGGGAACTCAGAGGGCAGCGCTGGCCCTGGCCCTGCTTTCAGAGGTGGTGGAGGGGCATCCTAAATGCATGAAGCACATGAAGAGGCAGTCGCCCTCACCCATCTCTGGTGCAGGGCTCTGCAAGGCCTTCCTGACGAAAAAGCAGCTGTGGGGGGTTGATAAGCAGCACCTACTCTGGGCTCCATCTGGGAGCAAGCAGGAAACATGGGCCAAATGGAGCGAGTGGGGAGGAATGGTATGTCTGCTCCACAGGTAGGCGTGGTGAACCACGAAGCACCAAGATCCTGTCCTTCGTTCCAAAACCACCTGTGAGCTTCTTGCTGCATTCCAATTCGGTTACACACGCTGCTTGAAAAGGTCTCCCTTTCTGAGAGGAATGCTGGAATGAAGCTCCCACTCTTCCCCTCCTTCCCTGCCCAGGGCCCATTTAAACAGCAGGCCACTGTTGAGAAGTGTCTGCTGCAGTCATTCTCATACCCCCACAGGCGCTGCCCCCGCCCACCCAGTGGCAGCTAGGCCTGTCAATGGGTCTTGTGTCCATTCAGCCCCGTGGTCAGGCACTGGCAGGCTAAGGGTTCCCTCTGCTTTCGCAGAGCAGTCAAGCTACAGATAAAGAGGCGGCAAACAGGACCCATGGCCAGATTGCCAATGCCTGTGCCCTAGCAGGGTAGATCCTGTCCTTGCAGGTTTCAAAGTTGGAGAGTTCTGGGTCCTACATGATCCCAGGGGGATGCTGGTTTTAGGGCCCTTATCTTGGTTCTTGAATTTCATCCTTTCAAGATCACCTTGAGAGCTTTAAGTTCCTCCTGGTTGAGGGGCGTCAGGTTAAAACCCTTCAGCTCCGGTTTGCCTAGGGGAAGAAGACAATCCATCAGTGCATTCAGGCCTCCTGTTGTCCAACCTACTGGCCCTAAAGTCAGACCTGGGAAAGGAGCTCTCACTGCATTCATACTGACAGACACCTGGCTTTGAGGTCAGACAGGGAAGGGCCTCAAATCTACAATATACTGAACAATGAACATTGACACCCACTACTGAGTCACCAAGAACCTGCAGAATTATGACTCTGCTGGCCAGAAACCTCTAGATTTCTGCCATACCTATGGCAGATCGGAGTGGTAAGTTTTACCTAGAAATTCAGCTTCTGAGTCAGAGCTGTCCTGGTCCCCACACCATGCCCTGGCATAAAATGTAAGATGGCTCAGGCTATTCCTAAACCTGGAAAGAATGTGTGATAGAAGACCCCACAAACTTCCTTGTCCATTCTATCTTGGGATGGCTAGAGATAACCACTGCCCCCTGCCCACAGCTTCAGTGCCACTCACATGCTGCCCAGGCCATTGCCCACCTGGGAGGGGCTACCCAATCCTGCCCTCTAAGTCCATGTTGATGGTTTTGTCCCCCTTACTCCACCTCCTAGGCTAATACCTTGGGCCTCAAAGAGGCGGTTGACCTTCACTTTAAGTTGTTTCCGGAGCTTCTCTATTTCTTTATCCAGATGATCCTGATCTGGAAAACGAGATGGGCAAATAGAATGAGGTTATACTATAGACAGAATGGCCAAAACGAGTGAGGTTATACTATAGACAGAATGGCCAAAAGGAGTTGGGGGTGCCACCTCTCCCTAGCCCCTTTGAGAGCAAGTGCTCTTAGCATTCAGGAAGGAAAAGGGGACTTCAGAAACTAATTGAGGGAGGAACCAAAGGCTAGAGAAGCAACGTGACCTGCCCACAACCACTGAGTGAGCCCAGGATCGGGCTGAGCAGACCAGTCCCCCGACTCTCAGTCTCCTGACCTGTTTTCACTATGCAAATACCTTGGGCTAGTAACTAGTCGATAGTTGGTGCGTAGGGAAGGCAACATCAGGATTTTAGGTCACCCTTCCACAGTGAAATTAGAGAAAATTCAACTGTAAAAATAAAATGAAGAACCTATAGCAGACCCACCCTACGATGACTGGAAAATGGGTAGCTAAGGGATTTTATAAACCCAAGTCCATTAAGGGTTTTAGAAAAGCATGATTGTGGTAACATGTGACCTAAACAACCTAACAATCAAAGGGCAAACTGAATGATCAAGCTTAACCTGTTTAGCCTCAGTGGGTAGAAAAGGTTATCTTACCGTAACAGACTGCACCTGAAAGCAAACTGAACTACGAGAAGTGGAAGCTACAAAGCTCAACTTCAGATGACACATCTGTCACTCGATCCTCTCCACCTGCTCTGTTCACCTGCTCACAGGAACATTTGAGCTAGTTTGTCTTCCCCACAGACTTTCATTCTTTCTCCTGAGGAAAAGCCCCTGATCAGCTGGGCCTCTGGACTGGGCAATGGTTCTATTCAGTTTTTTAAAATGGTTTGCTTGCCCGACTGGTGTAGTTCAGTGGGTGGGAGTCCACCCAAGAATTAAAAGGTTCAATTCCTTAGATTTCCGGGTTGTGGGCTCAATCCTTGGTGGGGGTCGTGCAGGAGGTAGCCAATAGGAGATGTTTCTCTCTCATCGATGTTTCTATCACTCTATTCCCTCTCCCTGCCTCTCTCTCTCTAAAAAAAAAAAAAAAAAATCAGTAAAAACGTATTAAAAATAAAGAGTTGCTAAATGTAATCCTACTCTTACAAGCCTGTTTAGCCTGTGTCAGTCACTGAGAATTACAGATGATAATGTCCCAGACCCCCTCTAGGTTCAGCAACACGACCACAGTTACGTGCCAGGACAGTTGAAGATCAGATCCTGAACCAGGAAGTGACCTCCTCTGAAAGCATCCTCCAGCTACCACCCAAGTGCAATGACAACTCAATTTTATAGCCATAATGTTAGTGTATGTTTTTCAACAGGACAACCAGAAACTTCTATTCCAAGCTAATCCTTTGCTAGAATTTTTATTTCAACAGGGACAGAGGCATCCTTGCTGGTCCTCTTGACCTATACATTTTCAAGGGCAGAAGAGAGGACATGTGTGTAACCTGCCCTTTTCCCAGCCAAGGATGCAACCTGACGTTTCACCTTCACGATGCATCTCCAAAGGGCTCTGGAGACTGTGGTCATCCATATTTGAGAAACATCTGTTTAGTTGCCAGCCCTAAGGTTCACTCCCCCAATCCCCACTTACAACAGTCTCTCTTGTAGGGGATGTGAAGAATAAAAGTTCACTATGCCAGGCTCCCTTGTATCTGTGGGGGCCATGTAACTTGTTCTGGCCATAGAGATGTCAGCAGAAGGCCCTGAGGCGGACAGCCTAATTTCCAAAACAGAAGGCAAGGCCATATCTGGGGCCATTTGGATATTTATAACATCATTCTTGCACTATAACAAAATTATCAACTTAAACATCAGCCTACTATATTTGGTCCAACATTTAACTCTCCCCTAATGCTTTGGCAGGGTCAGAACAAATGATTTCTTGGGCCTTATATGGCCCACGGGCCAGACGGTCCCCACCCCTGCCATATGAGGAGAAAGCCCTTTGCCTTTCCTCCAGCCTGGCACGTGGACAGGAGCCCTGCAACGATGACACCGCAACCACGAGAATGTGCTAAGGTGACACTGCTGAGCAGCAGTGCCAGTCCTGGATGGCTGACTCCAGATAACTTCTCACATGAGAAAAACAGAACCAAATTTTTTAAGCCTCAATTTGTTGAATTTTCTGTTATTTGTGGTCCAACTTGTTACACAGATAAGCATTATGCTAGGCACACATACTGTTTTCTCTCAACTTAAAAAGAAGATGAAGAAGAAAAAAAGTGCTACAGAGATCCCCTCCCCACCCCCCACATCAGGGGGAGGCAGCTGTTTCCCTGACTTGTGCCCAGAAGGCCCTTACCTTTCTCAATCATTTCCTTCGTCTGAGGGTGAGGCATCTTGATAAACATGTTCCCAAAGCAAACCATGACATCTTCTGAAACGGAAAATGGTAAGTCCTTCAACAAATATTCTGAGCACCTACTATCCACTAGGCATTCTTTTAGATGCTGAAAACACAGCAGGACAAGACAAAGATCTTGGGGAATAAACAAGTAAAGATGTCATTTGTCAGGCTGGGCAGGTCTAAGCACCACAGAGAAAAATAAAGCAGGGTACGGGGGTGGGGAGCGCCAGAGCAGGGAGGACGTGTTAGACCTGGTGGTCTGAAGAGGCCTCACTGATTACGTGACATCCGGACAGAGACTTGAAGAAAGTGAGGGTGTGCGCCCTGCAGCAGAAAACCAGTAATGTGCTTGGGGTGTTAGAAACAGCAAGGAAACTCCTAAGGATGGAGCCAGTGAGCGAGGGGATAGGGAGGATGTTGGAAGAGTGTGAGGGGTCTGGATCACATGGGATCTCGCAGGACTCTGGCTGTTACTCTGGTCAGATGAAAAGCAATGGTTTTAGACCTTCCAATGCACTTTACACAAAATTCAAACCTCTTCCCTTCACTACGGGCTGGCCTCCATCCATCCTTCCAGCTCCATCACATGCCCTTCCCCTTGCTTATTCTGTCACAACCACGTGGCCTCCAAGAGTCCCCATCCTCTCCTCCAACACCTATCCCACCTGCAGCCCCATCTTCAGCTTTCTCACAATTTTCAATTACGTATTTCTGTTGTTCTGCTCATCTGTACTGACGTATACCCCCTCCCTGTACTTTCCCAGTGCCAACACTGAGAAGCCAGCACCTAATGGCCTGTCATGGAGTTGAGCAGCCGAAACCCCGAGCCACAGTCTGTGTAAGACCTGAGAAATCTCCTCCCCCCATCTCCATGGGTGTGTCGCACACCTGTAGCCTCCTGCCAGCTCTCCATTAGGGACAAGGCAACGGCCTTCCACGGAAAACCGCACGGCCTCCTGGCTGGAGGAATGAGTCGTGACTTACCGGAGAGGCTGAGCTCTTTCTGCAGGGCCCTCAGGCCCTCTCGGTTCTGATTCCTTTTGTGGTCCAGGTCCACGATCTGAAAAGCACAGAGGCAGGAGGGAGCTCAGCTACTGCTTGCCCCAGCTTGCCAGCTCCCCACAGACCCACCTCTCTATTTAAACACCCAGCAGAGACAACCAGGCACCATTCCTGGGCTGCCCCAGTGTCCTAAGACGAACGGGTGTGCGAATGTGCCTCTTCCCCCCTTCAGCTTCCAGGTCCCTTTAAAGGCCGTGTGTGGTGCAGATGTTTTCCCTCCAGAGAAGGCGCTGGGAAAATGCTGACTAAACAGATAATTCTTTATTCTCCACTCGAGCGCTAGTTCTCCACCTTTAGGGCATTTCAGGATCATGGGGAGTGGAAACCTCTCCCTGGGCAAGCTCCTCCAGCTGATTCTGACCTGGTATCCTGAGAAGCCCAACCATGTGAGACTGGAACAGAAGGGGTGGGGCACTGAAATGGTGCTAGCAACACAACGGCTGCTACAGAAGGGAGGCGAGGGTACCACATCCGGCTTTACGGTACCCCCATACGGAGCCAGAACACCCAGGTTTGAAGCCTGCTGCACGCTGGTAACTGTGCGATTTCACCTTCCTCGCAGGCTGTTGCACCAGGAACGAAGTGTGTCCTCAGCACCGTGCCTGCACCTGGTGAGCGCTCACCAACAGCTACGATCATCGTCACTCGGCACACTGATGCGGGATTCACAGGCTCTTCCCCAGGTCCTCCCCTTCCCAGTAAGTACCCAACCAACCACCCATCATCCCACCTGAAGACGGGGAGTCACGAATCATTCTTGTCTCCTCCTACTCCCTGACCCCTATGTAGCCATCGTCAAGACCTACTAACGGGGATGGCAGTGGATTACGGGGAAGCTATGCTGACATTCTCCCAGGGCCCCAAACTGGAAGAGAAAATCCCTACAACAAAGGTGGTGAAGAGGAGGCCACATCGGGGCTGGTCCACGGCTAGTTTTCACTGTGCCATTTTCTTAAAACACTTGACTTTTACCAATTGAAAAGTGATGAGGTTGTGTTGATTTTAGTAGAACAAAATCTTTACTGCCACTGTCCGAAATTCGCCAAAATAAATACACAATTCTAAAAACAAAGAACAAAACCATGCCCATCTCCAAAACACATTACTGCCCCATCCGCTAACTCCACCACCACCACCACCCTGGTCCAATGGCCCCTTGCCTTCCTATACTCACTGTGCTCCACCGAGAAGCCGGAGGGACCTTTTGAAACCTTATCCTCATCCTTTGCTCCTTTCCTCCCCACCCTCCGCAACTCCCTTCCACCCCTTGGCACTTCCATGAGACCCGGACCCGAGCTCCCTGCTCAGGTCTACCAGGCCCGCCAGGCCCGGGGTCCCCGGTCCGCCCACGGCCCCGGCCCTGCGCAATCACAGACGCGCAGAACTCTTTGCTGTTCCCTCCTTCCCTCCAGGGCCTTGAGGGAGCCCAGAACTGCCTTCTGCAAAAGGGGTGCAGGTAAGCTGCCCAAAGGGGTGATGGTTCGGGAACTGGAGGGCACTAAAGGGCCAAGGATGGCGAGAGCACGGCTGGCCCAGAGCGGGCGCTCCCCTAACACGTAGGTCTGCATAGAGGGGCGCGGCGCTGTGCCCACATCACCCCAATCTGCCACGTCTGTCGCCACAGCGTGGCGGGTGACCTCCGGTCCGGGTGACCTCACTGCAGCCGGGGCCGGACTCCGGGCCCCGCGCACTTCCCCACGGCGACCGCCACCAGGCCCAGCCGCTGAGCCCGGGCCCCTGCGCGGCGGACGCGCCTCCTACCTGCCGCTTGTCCGCCAGCACCGCCTCGGCGAGCTCCTCCACTTCCACCAGGTACCGCAGCACCCGCTCCGCCTCGGGTGACAGCATGGTGCCCGCCTGCTCCGACCCCGCTCCGGCTCCCGGCCCGCTCCCGCGCCGCCGCGGCTCCTTCTGCGCACGCGCCGCTCCGACAGGGCTTCCGGCGCGCATGCTCCGTTAGAAGAGGCCCGGCGGCGCGCGCGAGCTCCGGGGCACCCGGGTCAGGGCCGGCCTTTGGGGACGGGGCTGCAGCGCCCCCTGTAGGCCCAGAGAGCACAGCCCTCCGCGCGCCTCTGAACCCCGGCCTCCCTCTCTTCATAGGTTTGGTTTATTGGTTGGTAATCCTCACCCGAGAGTATTTTTTTTCATTGATTTTTAGAGAATGGAAGAGACACACAGCGAGAAACATGGATCGATTGCTTTCCGCACGCTTGGGCACGGGATGGAGCCTGGGCGTGGGATGGAGCCTGCTACCAAGGTGCGTGCAATTGACTGGAATGGAACCCAGGACCCTTCAGTCTGAGGGCTGACCTTCCATCCATCCACCCAGCCGGCTAGGGCTCTTCATGTATTTCTTAAGCAGGCAGTTTTAGGAGCTGAGAATGCAGCAGTGCACAAAACAGAGTCCCTGCCCTCGTGAAACTTCATCCTAAGGGGAAAATCCGACAACCGATGACCAAAAAAATAATTGCCTACTATAGCTGGCTGAGCTAGGGCTGGAGAAATAGAAATGATTACTTCCCTGTTTAAGGAACATCAAGGAAGCCCATGTAGCAGTGTGACTTATAGTTAACCTCTGAGACCTTACGTTTATAATTTATGAAAGGAGAGTGAATAAAATATTTCTCATGATCTCTCTGCAGGGACAGAAGCAGCAGGAATCATTTTTCAGCTCAGTTTGACCAGTGTTCATCGAGCCTCTGTGTTGGGCCCAGCGTCCGGAGTAGCTGACAAAGGAAGGGATGGAAAACCATGAAGTTCTGTAAGTGCTGCAACGCAAATCGGCGGGGGCCATAGGATCCGGGGCGGCTCCAAGAAGAGGCAGGCTGGTGGGAAGTGGCTGCCCTTCACAGCCAGAGGGTTCCCGAGAGATCGCGCCCAAACCCCTCATTGTAAAGCTGGAAAAACCCAGGCTCAGACAGCAGCGATGACTTTAAGAGTCGACAGCAGACCTGACACTAGAATTCTGACCTCCTGCCTCCCAGAGTCCAGCTTTTTATTCCCTCCTTTTGGCCCCTGTGACCAAGCGCTTTCACACCCCTTTCCTTACTTGAACTTCCCAACGACCCCCTTTCACAGCTGCAGACTGAGGCTGGGAGAAGGGCAATGCCTTGTCATGCAGGAAGTCGGGAGCACATGTGGGTCTAGAATTAGGTGACCAGATTTCAAGCGGTACACCATTGGCCCGGGGGGGTTCTTTCTTTTTCTTTTTTTATTATTACTTAAAATATTACAAAGAGTAATCGGGACATTTTTAAAACGCCGCGGGACGCGGGACAAATTGTTAAAAAGCGGGACATCTGGTCGCCTTAGAAGCTCTCTGGTGTTCATACCACAGCTGTCTCTAGGCCCTGAAACTGTGGCCCCATAAGTCTCAGTGGCAACCTTCTCTTTGCCTGGCCTTTGGCTGCCTTAAACCGCCAGAGGCAGAGCTAGTTTTCCATGCAGCTGCCTCGGGTGGAGAAAAAGGAGACTCATTAAGGATTTCTCTTGGAGGGTGAATTTGTTGCCAAACCCAGGATGTTTTGTGCAAACACCTTCTGGTTCAGAAACACAGACACAGGCCCTGGAAGGAAGGGAGTAACGTTTACTAAAGAAGAGACAGGGCTCAGCAGGCCTCGCCGGGGCCTGGACCCCAGAACTGGGTCTCCTCCACCATGGAGCTCACAGAGCTGGACCAGGCCGACCACTGAGCCTGCCGGATGGGCCTAGATGGGGAAAGGCTGAGCTGAGGGAGGCTTCTACACTGGCAGCTTGTTGGCTGCCACTGGAAGTGCTGGGGAGACAGATCTGGAAGGACTCTTGTTTCAGAACCACTTCGGTTTCAGAACCATCGATTTCACAAATATTTCCTGACTACCTTGGCCCTATTTTAGGGATTTCACCATGAGCAAACGCAGACATGGTCATTGCCCTCAGAAGCTTCCAGTCTGGTGGAAGAGACAGACAATAAACATGTGAAGAGGTAAATATATCATAGTAAGTGAGGATAGGTAGTCTGGAGAACTCTAGAGCAGGACAAGGTGGGGAGAAATGATGGGGTAGGAGCTCTTTGAGATCAGGTGGTCAGGGAGGGCTTCTCTGAAGACCTGTCATTCGAGCAGAGGTGGAGGGGGTAAGGTGAGCCATGTGGATATCGGAGGGAGGAGCATTCCAGGCAGAGGGAACAGGATGCAAATGCCCTGGAAGCTGGAAGAACAGCAAAGCCAGTGTAGGAGGAACTGAATGAGCAAGGGGGAGAAAGTAGACGGTAAGGTCAGACAGGGAAATGCACTGAACATGTGGGGCTATAGAAGGGGCTGGACAGCCACAAGGTCGGGATGTTGCAGAACGTGAATCCCTCTGCAGCCCTGGATGGGAGCAGTGCCTATAAGTCTTTTCTAACCAGAGAAACTACCTGGTCACCTTGGGGTTTGCCTCCCATCTTTACCCACCCCAAGCCCAGGGCCAAAAGGACGGTGGTGCTGGGGCTCTGGTGTTTGGGGACTGGAGTCAACAAGAACGATGCTTCACCCCTTCCCCTTGGACCCCTACTTACCATTTCTGTGAGCCTCCCTGGGGTAAGTGTTCAGCAGCCAGCACTGCTTCTCTCCTCGGGAGGACTGCCCTCAGGCTTCTGGAGCCTCATGGGTGACCAACTGTCCCCACAAGCTGTACCTCATCATTTCAGGGATTTGAAAGCCCACCGTTTGCCTAGGCTGCTGGCATGGGTGTGGGTGGACAACTCGGGGGTATAATTACCCCCCAGAGTTCCCCTGTGGGATAAGGCTGGAGCAGCCACCCACAGGGCACCCTGCTTGGCTTCCTGTCCTTCCTGGTTCTGCCTCTCCCACTCCCTTATGGTCAAAACCTTCCAACACTTCCATCTCACTCAGTCAAAACCAAACTCCTCACCGAGGCACACGAGGCCCCACATGAGCTGCCCTACCTCTCTAAGGCATCTCCCACCTCTCTCCCACCTCCTTGCTGTCCCTCACACATACCAGGTGCAGTCCCACCTCAGGGCCTTTGCGCTGGCTGCTCCCTCTGCCTGCACTTTCCCCTGATGTCTACGAGTCTTCCACCCCCACCTCCTACAAGTCTTTGCTTAAATGTCACCCTTCTTAATGAGGCTGACCCTGACTACCCTATTTTGAAAATGCAAGCCCCCGCTCCTCCTCCCTGTACTCCTGATCAACTTCCTTTGCTTTACTTTTTCTTTTATTTAAAAATAACATTTGTTGTTTTTGAGCATGCTGTATAATTTACTTACTTGTATTTTTAAATTTTTATTTCTTGATTTGAGAGAGAGAAACATCAGTTTGTTGTTCCACTTATTTATGTATTCAGTGGTTGATTCTTTTATGTGCCTGGACCGGTGATTGAACCTGAAGCTTTGGTATATGGGGTTAATGCCCTAGTCAACTGAGCTACCTGGCTAGGACACTTGTATTTCTTGTTAACCTCCCTCTGCTATAAAGGAAGCTTCATGAGGCCATGGACCTTTGTCTGGTTTGTTACTGATCTCTCCCAAATGCCTAGAACAGTACCTAGCCTATATTAGGTGCTCAATAAACATTTTTGAATGAATGAAGGAGGGAGGGTTGGGGGGGGCAGAATTCTATCCAAGGCAGATTCTCTCTGAAGCTAGGATCTTAACCCCCATGCTGGAGGTGGATGATGAGAATGGCAGATCATGTCAGACCTTGTTCGCTAGGGTAAGGGGGTTGAATTTTGTTTTTAGATCAGGCATCTACTGGAGGGTTTTGAGTAAACATGAGACATGATTGGAATTACTTTTGAAAGCCTCCTCTGGCTGTGGGGATAGAATGGACTAAAAGGTGTAAGTGTGGTGCAGTCCTCTGTGTGTGAGTTGAGAGAGAGAGAGAGAGAGAGAGAGAGTGTGTGTGTGTGTGTATGTATGTGTGTGTTGTGGGTGGGAAGGCGATGATGGGGACTTGGAGGGGTGACAGAGCTGTGGCTGCATGGAGGCTGGGAGCAATAAGAAGCATGTCATATCCATTTCTCCAGGAAGCCCAGGTGGCTGCCCACAGGCTCTGACCTGTGAGCAATCAGCCCAGCTGCTGACAACATGCGCCTGGGTGGTCCCCAGCTCCTCCCTCCGCTTCCTTTGTGTGCTTGTGGGCTTGGCAGGTGGAGGGGAGGCCTGCACTCCCTGCCTCCCCTGACCCAGAGAATAATTCCTTATATTCATGGGATTCTCTCCGTGCCCTCATTTCATCCTCCCACATCCCCTGTAACACAGATATCTAATTCCCATTGGGCGGATGAAGACATTGAGGCCTGGGAAGGGGATGGGACTTCCCAAGGTCATGAGCCAGATGGGGACGCCAGGTGGAGACCTGTCTCTCAACTCCCCATGCCTCGGTTTCATCAGGCAACAGATGGCCCCAAGGCTTGACTTGAACATTCTTAAATGACCCGAAAGAGAATATTCCAGGCCTCCCTGAGCTGGTCTTTGCCACTACCTCTAATACTAAATCCTTTCCCTTTAAATGCCATGAATAGATTCTTATCAAAAATGAAAAGAAGTTCCTTTTGACACCGCCCCCCCCCAGCCCATCTCAGTTTTCTCCTCGAGTCCCAATTGTGTGTGTCTTTTCAGAACTGTGATATTCATTTAAAGACATAGTTAGGAACCCAGAGAACAGATTTGGACTATTCTATGTGGCAGGTAAGAAGGCAGAATGGAGGGCACTGCACACAAGTGTACATTCTGCAGCCTGTTTGCTCTTGGATGTCTTTAATTGGTATGTTTGATCTGTCTCCTGTTTTCTGACAGCTGCAGAATATTCTGTAGTATAAGCACCATAGTTCATTTGTTTATCTAACTTTCTAAGTTAAATTTTACATTTATTTTTCATGCACTGAAATACAGAGAGTTAATTAATCCCACCTCTTGGTTCTTAGCATGTGGTCATGAGTTAGTCTGAAAAGGCCCTCTCTTGTTTCTATTATTTCTTGTTTCTATTACTTCTCCCCACATCCCCACTCAAACTCTCTCTACTGCATTTGACATATGTTCTTAAATATTTGAGATTTCTTCCGAAATGCATAGTAATTGTCTTATACGTTTGTATGTTCTAAATTTTCGTATTGAGGTATAACACACACAAGAGTTATACAAATCGTAAGTGTACAGTTCATGAACTTTCAAAAACTGAACACAGCCGTGTAACTAGCACTCGGATCAAGCAATAGAGCATCAGCAGCCCCTCAGGAGGCCCCTTCAAGACCTCCCAACCCATTACCCCGAGATAGCCACTCCCCTGATTTCTAACTCCATACATTGGCTTTGCTGGTTTTTGAACTTTATACAAATGGAATCACACAGTGTGAGCTCATTTGCGCCTGATTTCTTTCGTTAACCATGTAGTTCATGAGATTTATCTCTCTTGTTGTAGCTATAGATCGCTTGCTCCATTGGATGACGACACTGCAATTAAACCATTCTGCCCTTGATGGGCATGTGGTGGCTTCCAGCTGAGGGCTGTTGCAAACAGTGCAGTATGAACAGTCATGTACGTGTCTTTGGAAACATGCACATATCTGTGCATTTTTGTTGTGTGTGTACTTAGGAATGGGATTGCTGGGTATGTTCAGCTTTAGTAGCTGATACATACTGATACGCTGCATATGTATTTTTAATCCATGCAAATGTTATTGTGCTGTTAAGGGTGTTCATTTCCTACGTTGTTGTTTTCTGTCTGTGTGTGTGTGTGTGTGTGCGCGCGCTCATCCTGATGTTCCACATTGGATTTATCCATGTGCTCTGTGCACCTTTAGTTCCTTGCTCCTGGCAGAACTGCTCCAAGAACCCAGAACTGCTTTCCCCACATTTTGCTTGTCCTACCCCTTGGCTGCAGATGCTTGAGCTCCCTTTTCCTCCCCATCAACACACACACTGCACACCCTAGTGTGCTAGTCCCTTGTCAGAGGACATGCATATACTTGTTTTCCTAAATACTGCCACAGTCCTCCCAAGAATGGCGGCGCTCAGTTACACGTCTACCGGGGATGCATTCTCACCAACATTAGGTACCATCCATCTTCCTACGGCTTGCCGTGTGGTGGTTGTTAGGATCACAGTTACTGGGCATTCTCTGGTGGATGGACATTTAAGTTGTTTCCCCTCTTTCAGGATTAGAAAAAGCACTGCTGCACTGATCCCACAGGGACACGTCTCCTGGTTCTTATCTGTGAGTTCAACTTCTCCACCTCACCTTCCTCCTCTTTTCTTGAACCCTAGTTCCTAGATACACCCTGACTTTCCCGCCTCTCTGCCTGGGCTCTGGCTGTGCCCTCCTCGGTCTGAAGTTGTCCCCACTGGTTGAGTGCTTACTCCTCCCTTAAAGGCCCCTCTTCATAAAAGACCCTCCCTGCCTGGCCTGGCCCCCCAGGAAGGTCACTGTCTCAGATTTTCCAGAGGAACATTGGTCCTCTTTTTCTTCTGGCATCAATCACTTTACTCTTTTGTAACAGACTTTTTTTTTGCAAAAATTTTGGCTTTCTTATCACCCTGGGTGCCCATTGAGACCCAGGACCCTCAGAGGATGCCAAAGGAGAGGTCTGCTGAATGACCGAGTCCAGCCATGATCTATATATGCATTGGAAGAAACTAAGGACCCTGTCTCTCTCCCTCTCTCTCTCTCTCTCTCTCTCTCCCTCCCTCTCTCCCTCCCCCCCTTCTTTGTCAGCCAGATCTTTCAGGAGTAATTCATTCCACTGGAAAGAGGGTAGAATATGGTATCAAGATTTCTCTTCTCTTGAGAAGGGATGAGTGACTTGATCCATCTGCAAAACGGTTGTTGGCAAGGTAGGAGAAACAGCTGTGTCCCCATTGTACCTTTGAATTTTGAACCATGTGAATGTATTAACTATTCAATAAGTAAACACAACCATTCCTGTTTAAAGGAATTTCATATTCTATAGGGAAGAAAGTGACATCAGAACAGAGGAGACATCCAGGATTATTGAATTGAAAGTGTCCCGGCGACTCCCTTATTTTACAAATGAGGAAACTGAGACCCAGAGAAATGAGGTGACTTGCTCAAGGTCACCTAAGCAGGAAATGGCAGAATCAGGACTAGCTGTTACCTGAATTGTAGAACTGAGTCACAGCTGGCTCAGGATCACTAAGCATCTATGTGCCAAGCTCTGCTGAGTGCTGAGGACACAGTGGTGAACAATATAGGCATGATTTCTGCCTTAACAGACCCTATTATATTCTAGAAAAGAAACCAATAAATACGTATTATAGCATCATGTAGTACATTGATTCTCAACCTTCTCCTTTAAATACAGTTCCTCATGTTGTGACCCCACCATAAAATTATTTTCGTTGCTACTTCATAACTGTAATGTTGCTACTGTTATGAATTGTAATGCAAATATCTGATATGCAGGATGGTCTTAGGCGACCCCTGTGAAAGGGTTGTTCGACTGCCAAAGGGGTCTCGACCCACAGGTTGAGAACCGATGATGTAGTGGTAAGTGCTATGGATAAAAAATAAAGCAGGTGAAGGGATAGAATGTCAAAGGAGAAATATCAGAAACACCCATCTAAAGAGGCAACAAGAGGAACCTGTGAAAACCTGGGAGATAGCAGGAAAAAAAAGTCAAGTGGGAAGGAGAAGGCTGAAGTGTTAAAGGAATAGCAAAGTACCAGTGGCTGGATCAGAATGAGCAAGGGGAAGGCAGAGGAGGTGAGGTCAGAGAGAAGAGAGGGAGAGAGACTGTAGACAGCACTGAGGATTTGGGCTCAAAGTGAGGTAGGAAGTGGCCAGAAGATTCTGAGAAGACATGGGACCTGGTCAAATTTCCTCTTTCAAAAAGGCCCCTCTGGCCCTGGCCAGTGAGGCTCAGTTGGTTGAAGTGTTGTCCTGTGCACCAAAAGGTTGCCGGGCACATACCTAGGTTGCTGGTTTGATCCCAGGTTGATATTTCTCTTTCACATTGATTTTTTTTTTCCTCTCTCCCTTTCCCTCTCTCTAAAATAAATAAAAACATATATTTTTAAAAGGCCCCTCTGGGTAATGGTGGAGATGGAGCGTTAGGAAGGGAAAGAAGGGATGGGGAAGTACAGTTGTCCAGGAGAGAGGTGACAAGGCAATGGCCTGGGGTGGTGTGATGCAACAAAGGGGTTGGATAAGATGGTCCCTCAGGGCCTTTCCAGCTCTGGCATTTTGCAATTTGGTGGATTCTCTCAGCACACACCTGGAGGTGCAGCTAAGCCCCTGTTTTTCTTTTTTTCCAATTTCTCGCTTTCTTCTCTTAGATTCTAAGACTCAACAAAGCCTGATGATCTGAGGCTCAGAGTGGTGCCTCCTTCCCTCCTGCCAGCCCCACTCCTGTCCCCATGTCCCAGGGACAGATGGGTGGGCAGCTGGACCTTGATGCCTGAGGGCCCCGGAGAGAAAATTATCTGAGAGTTCATAACCCCTCTCTGGCTTCCAGATCTTGAGTTAAAAGCCCCAAGTGTCACAGCCCCAAGGGATGAGGGTTGGAAGGTGCCAGGAGAGGGGCCGGACAAGGCACTTTTTTGTCTGCAGCTGCCCATGTGGGGGCAGAGACCTGGGGTACTGAGCGCTCCAGCCCTGGGAGCAGGAAGCCATTAGCGCTGAGGCTGAAAACTGGTGGCCTTCAGGCCGCGTCTGACCCACTGACCTATTTACTTGGCCTGAAAAGTGTGTGAGAGAAAAAATGAAGCCAATCTTTAAAAACGAAGAGATTTTACAATACAGTCCAGATTTCCGGCTTCCCTTGAATAATTAGAAAATTGTACCATACTGACTGCCTATTCCCATATGACAGCATTTAGCAGTAGCTGAGTAGCAGCTGTCCCCATTATTATATTGTTTTACTAATAGGTAAATACATTCACATGATTCCAAAAAAAAGTATAGATGGGCATGTAATGCAGTCTCCCTCCCATCCTTGTTCCCCTTGTGTCCAGGGCTCCCTTCAGTAATCTCGTTTTCTTATTTTTACACTTCCAAAGTTTCTGTATGCATGTATAAATATATATTATGCAAATATAGATTATGCCCCCTTTTCACTCAGCCTTTTTTAAAAAATATATTTTATTGATTTTTTACAGAGAGGAAGGGAGAGTGATAGAGAGTTGGAAACATCAATGAGAGAGAAACATTGATCAGCCGCCTCCTGCACACTCCTTACTGGGGATGTGCCTGCAACCAAGGTACATGCCCTTGACCAGAATCGAACCTGGGACCCTTCAGTCCGCAGGCCGATGCTCTGTCCACTGAGCCAAACCAGTTAGGGCTTCACTCAGCTTTTGTAACTGGACAAACAATGGGTCTGTGCTGCCTGTCATCACTCGAGCCAATGAAGTAGGGACAGGGTTGAATCATATATGAGTGTTTATTCTGGTACTGCTGGCAGTATGGGAGAGCAGCAGGTCAGCCACAGAAATCTGCTCTGTACCCCACCATAAGCCAATTGCTTATATAGTAAAAGTACAAAGGAAAAGTAGGCAAAAGGACAGTTTGCAGATCTGCAAAAGAGCTAGAGGTCTTCAAAAGGCTTAGTGACATGCAAGGGTTGTGGTTACATGGGGAAACAGCCAAAAGGAGTGCCAGATGGACAGTTAACAGGTAAGCAGGCTAGAGGTCTGCAAAGGCCTGCAGGGATGCAAAAGGGCTGGAGGTCTTCAAAGGGCTGGCGATTCTGGCTTCTGTAACAAATCTTTGTGAATCTTTCCATGATAATGGCAGCTCCAAAAGGGGAGGAAGAGCTGCATCTCCAGGTCTGCAGCAGCCAGGGTAGAAGGTGCCTTCTTTAATCAGAACAAAACAATCACGGTTAACAATAATAATTAATATTTCTTGCACTAGTTGGTTCCCCAAATTCTATTGCTGCCCCCTTTCACGTTGTCTCCTAATCTCTCCCTTGCTTTCCCCCATGGAGGCCTCTGTATTCATCGCCTCCTCTACTGCCACATGCTGTTCCCCTGTCAGGAAGTCCATGACTTATTTAGCCAGCCTCCTACTGATGGCTATTTGGGTCAGTACCAATGTTTGCTGTTATAAACAATGCTGTGTCGATTATCTTGGGCATTGTTTGCACAGGAACTAAAGGAATATCATTAGAAGCTGGTCCAAGCTGAGGGTGCAGTAGGCATGGACTGAGCTCTCAATTAACAGAAAATGTGATGAGGGCTGATTCCCAATGAAGCCCAGAGACCATACACCTGTTGACCAGGGAAAGGTGCCCAGATTTGCTTTTCTACCACTTGCTAGATATGGGACTTCTCTCTGGGCCTCCGTGTCCCCAACTACAAAATGAGAGAGGAACTTGGGGAGCTGGATGAGATCCCAAAGGGCCTGTCTAGTTTTGACAAGCTGTGGTCCACCTTCTCCCTCCACACCAACCCTACCCAGCCTCTTTTTAGCACTTGAATGAGCCTAGTCTGAGCCCCATTGCAGAGCTTTTGCCCCAGCTGTTCTTTCCTCTACCACCTCACCATCCCACCCCACCACTGGAACCCCATTCCTGTACTTCCTTATGGATCCTAATCTGAATCTCCGATCTCTGGTCTCTGCCACTGAGAACACACCAGTCCAAATGCTCAGGGCAGAGTCCCCTAATAGTGGGTCACTTCCACACCCCATCAAATCCTTTCTCTGTGTCCCCACTTGTCTGAATTAGAGCTCTTGAATGCCTGCTCTGCTGTTTCCTAACTAATGGCCTCAGGTAAGTGACATCTTCCTGAGTCACTTAAAAAGTGGCTGGTTTGAGGATGACATGTGGTCCTATCAGTAAAGTTCTTAGTGCAGCTCCTGGCACACAGAAGGGGTTGTTAATTCTATAAGTCTCTGTCCTTGTGGGAAGCAGTTACCTAGTAAAAGAGGGAGGAACCTGGCTCAGTTGGCTGGGCATCGTTCCATGCACTGACAGGTCCTGTTTGATTCTTGGTCAGGGCACAGGCCTGGATGGGGCCCAATCCCCAGTGGGGGACGTGTAGGAGGCAACTGGTGGATCTCTCTCTCCCCTCCCCCTCTCTCTCCCTCTCTCTCTCTCTCCCTCTCTCTTTCACTCATTCTCTCTCTCCTCCCCTCTAAAAATCAATTTTTAAAAAATTTAAGAAAAAAGGGGGGGAACATATGTAATACTTTCAACAATAAAGATTTTTTTTCTTAAAGAAATGGGGACAATAATGGAACCTATTTCTTTTTTTTTTTTAAGTTTTTTATTGTTTTTGGAGAGGAAGGGAGAGGGAGAGAAAGATAGAAACATCAATGTGAGGGAAAATCAATCATCTGCGGCCTCCTGCATGCCCCACACTGGGAATCTAGCCCGCTACTCGGGCATGTGCCCCTGACTGGAATTGAACCCAGGACCCTTTGGTTCGCAGGCCAAGACTCTATCCACTGAGCCCAAACCAGCTAGGGCAGAACCCATTTCATAAGGTTGATCATCATCCATTTATTCATCATTCATTCAATCAGTGATTTTTATAGAATATCTATTGAGTGCCAGGCATAGCACCTAGTGCTCAGAGAATTGTTGGTGAAGAAAATGGATGAATCCTTCTGGTGAGCAGCCACTGAAAGCAGCAGCCGAGGATCTGCACTACCCCATGGCCATGGGCCTCAACAAGGGCCTCAAGGTGAACAAGAATGAGAGCAAGCCGAGTCACAGCCACTGCTGCTGCCACCGCTGCAGCAGGCGCCACCTCACCAAGCACCCCAAGTGTGTGCAGGGCATGACTTGAGAGTGTGCAGCGTTGCCCTGTGGGAGTGGCACGCCAGAAAAGGGTCACCAAGAAGAAGAGAAAGGAGCTGAGGAATGTCCTGATCGTCAAGAAGGACTGAACCTCCTCCCCTCTGCGAGCAACAAAACCTTTTCTGAAAAGGAAACAAGATGAATTGTCTCAACTCGCATGGAGCTCCAAGGCAGTTGCAAACATAACTAAAATACATTGCCAGTGTCCTGATGTTGAGAAGGAAAAGACTAACGTGTCATGGAAGCTCATAACAGGGGTGTGTCAGGGAGACTTCTCTGAGGGGTAGAGAGCAGGTACAGCTGGATGGGAGATCCAGGAGGGCTTCCTGTGGGAGACATCTCCCATCTAATAATTAATATTATTTATCCTCACCACAGCCTTAGGAGGAAGGCACTGGGTACCCCCGCCCTTCATTTTACTTTCCCCCCTAAAGCGAAGTGAAATTGAGTGGCTTTCCTAGGTCATGGCCCAGGACGGGGAGAGGAGGTTGTGAACCTAGGTTTCCTGGCTCCAGAATCTCAGACATAACGTGTGTCTTGGCCTGCCTGCTTGAATGGGCTGGTCCTGGGAGGTAGAGAGACATGAGAGATAGAGGGGCTCCTTCCTTGGGTTGGGGGTGGGGCAGAGGGGAGAACCTAATTCTGTCAGGCCCCATCCAGGACCTGTGAGAGGGCAGAGATCCAGACACATGCAGAACTGATCCAGGGCCATAAGGCCATCTGGAGTCAGACCTTCCCTCTACCCAGAGCACTGAGCACTCCATGGGTCTTCCTGCCTGGGTTGTAGGAGAGACAGAACAAAGAGATATTGTTCCTGCCTAAGTCACATTGGGATTCAGACTCCCCTTTAGCCCAACGCACAAAAACTCCCACTAGTCTGCACATATCCTTGGACAGACACTGTCAGCTTTGAATCCAGCCTAGGAAACTCCCTTAATCTCTAATTTTTCCTCCTCCATTTTCAGCTTTGGGCAACAGCTGGCACTTCAACCTCCTGAGCACTGCCAGGACCGAATCAGTCCCTGGATACTAAAGAGATGCTGGGCTACAGGACTGCAGATGGCTGCTCCTTCCTGACAGGGCAGCTGTCTCCCTTCATCTCCCCTTTTCTGCCACTCTGAAGCAGGGTGGTCCTCACACTTCCTCTCTTCCCCTCTTTTTTCCTCCCTTTCTCACTTAACTCTCCTCTCCCCTTGGAAGATAGTAGAAAAACCAATTCTGGAGCCAGACTATGGGTTTGAATTTAGCTCTAGCTGTGTGACCCCAAGCAAATGAATTAACTTCTCTGATTCAGCTTCTTTATCTGTAAAACGGGAAGGGAAAATGCAAATGATCTCATAAATTGTGAAGATGAGTTAGTAATTGTACAGTGCTTACTACAGTCCTGAGCAAAGAGAGACTGCTGTATATGAGTGTTTGCATAATAAACCCTGGTACATTCACTCTGAGCAAAAGGACATCCAGGATGTCTGAAGGATCCTGCCCTCTCTCCTGGATTACTCTTATGTTTTCCATCTGGTCTCTCCATTTCCAGGCTGCTTCACTGTGAGCACTTCTTTCTTCTGGCTGCAGGGTCTTCTTTCAAAATCCTGACTTGATCACATTACCCTCTGCTCAAATTCCACAGTGGTTCCCCATTGCTTCTTGGATAAAGCATATCTTCTGGCCCTTTAGGATCTCACCCCTCAGAACGCTCCAGTTTCAACTTTCTCAGCTTCCCACCTCCCTAGATGTGTGACCCAGACTTCCTTGAAAACATGTCCTCCAGTCTCAGGCCTTCAGGCCTTTGTTCTAGCTCTTTCCTCCACGTGGTGTTCCCTCCCATCCCTTCCCTGCCCCTAGCTAGAGGGCTGTGGCCAGATGAAGGCTGTTTCTGAGGAGGGAAAGAGGAGAGTGGGGAAGAAACAGCAACTCTCAGAGCTTCAGTTTTCTCAGCTTCAAAGACAAAACAAAAGGCACCTCTCAAGATAAAAGAAGGGGGTGGAACAATATGTGAACACTGGAAACTAGGAAGTGGCCTGTTAGCATGGAATGATTGCTAAAGGGTTCCTGAGGTGTCTGCCTGGGCCCCGCTTCCAAGTTCCTGGCCCCCATGCTCCTCAGACCCAGGCCACTGGAGGTAAACACAGGAGATAAATGAAAAAGGAGCGGATGGAGAGGGGCGCGGTGCAGAAAAGAGGAAGGAAGGAAGTGGAGCAGGGCGAGGGGTGAGAGGCAGAGAGCATGTGGCTGGGACCCCCCACCTCCGATGAAGGAAGGAGAGGGTGACCTGGGATGCTTTCCCCTGTCCCCATCTCCATTCCCGGGGAGAAGGGTGCTCCCCATCCCGCCACAGGCCCGGCGGAAGGAGGAGGGGTGAGGGTGGCGCCAAGGGTAATGAATAATTGAAGTAGAGGGAGGAGGAAGACGAGGAGAAGGAGGAAGAGGAGGAGGCCGGAGCCACGGGCTCCGTGTCCTCCCCACTCCGCACCCCACCCCCTCCGCCTCCCGGAAGTTGCTCCCCGCCTCCCGCTCCGCCAACATGGCCGCTAAGTCTGATGGAGCGGCGGCCGCGGCCAGCCCGGCGCTGGAGGGGGCGGCCGGGGGAGCCCGGGGCAGCGCGGGCGCGCGGGGGGAGGCGGCGGCCGCCGAGGGCCCTGAGGTTGCCGGTCTGGGGGGCTCGGGGCCGCGCTACGGGCTGCGGGACTGCTGCTGGGTGCTGTGCGCGCTGCTCGTGTTCTTCTCCGACGGCGCCACGGACCTGTGGCTGGCGGCCTCCTACTACCTGCAGGGTCAGCGGACCTACTTCGGCCTCACGTTGCTGTTTGTACTCCTGCCCTCGCTGGTGGTGCAGCTGCTCAGCTTCCGCTGGTTCGTCTACGACTACACGGCGCCCGCGGGGACCCTGGGACCCGCCGTCAGCACCAAGGACAGCGGCGCCGGCGGGCTCTCCGTCAGCACTAAGGACAGCGCCACCGCCTTCTTGGCCAAAGAGGGCGGCTCGGAGCTGGGACCCCGGCCCGCGCCCTCCTCGGCCAGCGCCCACCGCCGCCGCTGCTGTCGCCTCTGCGTCTGGCTGCTGCAGACCCTCGTCCACCTCCTGCAGCTCGGCCAGGTCTGGAGGTAGGAGAAGCGCAGGTGGAGGGAGCTGATTCCGAGGAGTCTGGGAAACGAGGGGCTGCCTCCCACCCCAGCTTTCCTCTGACCTCTCTAGGTCCCCTTGTGTCCTGACCTCCGCCCCACCCCACTCTAATGTAGCTCTGATTTTTTTATCTACCTGCTCCTCCCTGCCCTCTGCCCTCAAACTCTGACCCACCCCAGAGCCATCCTCTTGTCCGGCCATTGAGGGAGGAGGGGATGGAGCAAGAAGAGAGAGGAAGGGCCCTCGGCTAATGAACGTGAGTGTGAAGCTTGGAACAGAGCCTCAGGGCTCCCTCCAGCCCTGACCCACTCCTTTCTGCCCCAGTGCTGAGCCTGGGCTTAGGAAAGGTCTCAGAAGTCCTTCCTTGCTCTCAAAGATTCTCAGTTCAGAATTGAAGTCCATTCTTAGTCTCCCAGGGGAAACATGGAATTTGAGATAGCTAAATGAATATCCCTCTCCAACTTTTTAGACTTTTAGTACAGGGTATGTATGCCAGACCCAGCTGAGAAGCTGTCTGGCGCCTGTTTCTTAGGACTTCTCCCGTCTCCACCTCCTGTCCTCACCTCAACAGGCACAAGGGGATTTTGGATCTTGAATCTGAGATTAGATGGCCACTAGCTGTCCTGTAATCTTAGGACAGTAAGACAAAACTGGCTTTGCACGAGCAGCCTACTTCCAGGCTTACTCAGCCAGGACTAAGAGTGCCTGCTGAGCTGAGCTGAGCTGAGCTGAGCTAATTGGAGATGGGGGAATGCTGAACCCAGGGTTCTCCTTGAATCAGGATTTCCCCAGGAGCTTAGGCTCTCCTATGCTGAACTGAACTTACTACTTATGTCATCTTAGGCAAAACCCCTCTTCCTTCCAAGATTCAGTTTCCTCACCTGTGAAATACGGGAGAATTCCCTCCTGCTCATCTTATTAATCTACCTACCATCATAGTTTACTTACCTAGTGGGTTGGACATGTGAGAGATGGTCTGTGGGAAGGCCCTGCCAACTTGAATGTGTTTTAGTAATGTGATAGATTATTAGGATTATCACAATTGTGGGGAAAGCATGGAAAAAGTTAAAGTCACAGTAGAGATGTAAAGGATGATTATTGCTGTTCTTATATTTATTCTATCTGCTACTTGCTAACACAGTCTGCCTATCTCAAGGGTTAGTTCTTTGCTGAGGGTTGGAAACGGAACACCCAGGGCTTGTTCCAGCTGCTCACTTGCTGTGTCACCCGTGTTGTGTTGCCAAATCTCTCTCTGCCTTGGTTTTCCCTCTATGCCTTGTCTGGATTGATGTGTCTATTCCATTTAGCTGTCTGAGAGGAGAAGGAGGGTGAAGTTGTATCCACACAAATTGGTATTATTATTAGCTTGACACATACAAATATTCATGTCTACATCCAGGAACTAATCTGCATTTATCATTATGTGCCCAAGTGGACAGATGGTGAAAGATATTTTTAGATTCTGAAATGGTAACTTCCTATTCTTGGTAGCCAAATCCTCATCGCCCTTTCCTTCAGCCTAAAGTGGGCCAGCTGCCCCTCAACTCACTGACTACCTCAACCCTTCTCCCCTTATTCAGAATCTATGTGCAAGAAACTGATACTTTCTTCTTGAACAGATTAAATATCCCTCAAATAGGGCAAAAAATTATCATGGAGTGGGGGCGAAGGGCGGGGGGCAGCGGCTCAGGGGCGTGGCTGGAGATAGCTGAGGGCCCATTGAGCTCCATGGTTTCTTTGGTAAAAGGACTAGCTATTTCCACTCTCCCCCATTTGTAAAGGGGTTTGGGATTGCAAACTAGTGACCATTGGAAGTGTTTTGTTTGGGTTGAATAGTATTTCAAAACTCTAGAAGTCCCAGCTTCTCTTTAAACTTTTTTTAAAAAAAGGAATCTAGCAGTATCTGGCTTGTAACAATTTAGACAGAATATATGTGCTCTAATATGTCCAGCTGTATTCTCTTTTGTCACATTTGGACCATTTCACATAAGCTTTAGGGGCACAAGAGCCTCATTTACAGTTCTATAACAATTATTTTACTAAGCACTCACTTTGTGCCAAGCTTACTGTTTGCCTTTTTACCTGTTTCATTTCCTATATCCCTCCTAAGAAAACTCTGATGTGGTTGTATTATCATTCCTACTTAACAGATGAGGGGATAGAGGCTCAAAAAGGGTACACCCTTGCCCAAGGTCACACAGCTAGTGAGTAGGAGAGCTGGGGAATAGGAGAAGCCCAAGTTCAATTTATCCACCTTGCAATTCTGCCACTAATGTATCCCCCAAGCTCAAAGAATTATGAGTCTGAGATCCCAAGATTCTAGGATGATAGGAAGTCATGGCTTCTGCTGCACTGAGATAAGACTGTGAAAGAAGGGGGAGGAAGTCAGACCATGTGGGTGTGGATGGGAGACAGTGTATATTGTGGGGAAAGTGCTAGGTTGGGGCAGTGGATCAGGAGACCTCTGCCTCCACCAGGTTTGTAACTAGCTTGCTAGGTGTGCGTAGATGAGGCTCTTCCCACACCTGGGCCACAGCTTCCCTGTCTATCAATGAGAATATTAGATTTGGTGACTTTAACAGCCTTCCTTTTCTGTAATTCTAACTATGGTCTAGCTATCAGAGCTAAAACCTCTGGGCACCTGTCCCAAAACCTTTGGTTCCTAAAATGGCTGAGGGTCTGGCTAAATGGAGGAAAACCCAGACAAGATATAGAGAAGCCAGCAGGGTTGGTATTCCTAGAAGTTAAGCAATGTTGGCACAACATGTTTACTTACCACATGAAATGTTCCCACAGTGAACAGGTTCACTGTTCAGCAGGACTGGGTGCTGATTCCTTGGAATCCTGAGGAAAGGATGTGTGTCTGAACTCTCCAGGATCAGAGCTGACTTCTCTGAGCCTCACTTTTTTCAGGAGGTGACAGGATTAGAGGGGTCAGGGTTAGGACTTTAATTGGCTTGACAGCCCTGAGTGGCTTAACTCCTCAGATGGTTGGGGTGGAGGGTAGGGAGGGATGAAAACACAGGTTGGTGTCCAGCCCACACCTAGCTCATGTCCCACCAAAGGATCTGTGTGCTGTTCTCTTGGGGTTCAATCTGTACACGGTCAATGCTCTGAAACACACCCCCTCTCCCCACCCAATGCAGTTATTCACCTCCTGATCTCACATCCCCAATTCTGAATAAAAGAATTTAAGTCATAAACATATCTTCCATGGGGGAAAAAGAGGAACAACTGTAATAATCTGAACAATAAAGATAAATTAAAAAAATAAAATGGAAGGGAAAAAAAAGATATCTTCCAACTCCTCGTGCTTGTACAATACTGGATCAAAAGCTTAAATACTTTGAGAAGCCAGGAAACACAGACCTGTGTCTGTATGTGGATGTCAGTCAAGAGGACATTTGGGGGTAAGCAGTGTCCTAGAGAAGGGGAAGCCACTACATAGCTCCAGCTGAGGGTGCCATGAGAACTTGTGGACTTGGTATTGTCAAGTCGTGATTTAGCAAGAGAAGTGGAAAATTGGGATTTTTGTGTGAATTCTTCCAATTTTCAATTACTAATTAATATTTTTTAAATATGTCAACCAAAGTTAACACATTTGTGGGCTTGTCTTTGTGACCTCTGGTCTAGCTCTACACAACTCATAATTCTTATTCTATTTTCAAACAACCTTGCAAAATGGGTGTTGGTATTATTATTTTAAACACAAATGCAGCTCTCAGGAAGGAGATGAGGGGAAGGACTTCATGGACACCACACATCCACTCTGTCCCAGTCGGCCCCATGTGAGGTGCTCCAGGCCTAGGCTCTCTTTTTATCCTGAAACTCCCTCTGTTGGAAAATGACACACATTTACCAGACAAAAAAGTGAGGTTCAGAGAAGTCAAGTAACTTGTCCAAGGTCACCCACTAAGGAAATGGGGGAGAGGTGAGGTGCCAACCCAGTTTTGCCCCAACTCCCAGGCCCAGGCTCTGTCCTTGGCACCACCATGGTGTTTGCATAGGGGCAGAGGGAGGAGGGGTCTCAGACCATTGGCTGTGTACAGATTGAATGCCAAGAGAAGAGCACACAGACCCTTTGGTGGGGCATGAGCCGGCTGTGGGCTGGACACCAACCTGTGTTTTCATTCCTCCCTACCCTCCACCCCAACCGTCTGAGCAGTTAAGCCACTCAGGGCTGTTAAGCCAATTAACGTCTTAACTCCGTCTCCTCTGACCCTGTGGGCAGCAGAGCAGTAAGTCATGACTCCTGCTTTCCCTAATCTTGAATTCACTGGGCTACAGCTTTGCCTAGATAAGCATGGTTTGCTAAGCCAATTAGTGGGAGATGATCTGGCCGGTATTCCTTCTAGGCTGTCAGGATCTGGGGACCCCAGAAGGGGAGGGAGGGAGGCAGACTGGGCTATGAAGGCCCTCCCTCTACTACCCCCTCTATGTCTAGGCCTGAGCACTGCTCCCTCTGCCTCCTCAAGAGTCCTGCTTGGTGTGAAAATCAAGCTCTGTGTCTCTTCTCTGGGAAGCCATCATCTTGGAATAATGGTTAAGTACATGGACTCTATCCCTAGCCGGTTTGGCTCAGTGGATAGAGCGTCAGACTTCGGACTGAAGGGTCTCGGGTTAGATTCTGGTCAAGGGCATGTACCTCGGTTGCAAGCTTGATCCCTGGCCCCAGTTGGGGCAGGGATGGGAGGCAACCAACTGATGTGTCTCTCCCCCTCCCTTCCACTCTCTCTAAAAATTAGTGGAAAAATAGCCTCCAATTGAGGATTAACAAAAAAAGAACATGGACTCTAATTCAAATGTCCTCCATTCAAATCCTGGTCCTATCACTTCCTATATGTGACCTTGACGAGCCATATAATCTCTGTACCTGAGTTTTATCCCTTGTACTTAGAGACCATATGGTAGGCCTCTTGGGTTGTTTTGTGGTTTAATGAGATGATGTGTGCCCAGGGTTTAGCAAAGGGCTGGCCCCATTGTTAATATTCATAACCATTGGCAGTGCTTAGTGCCATCAGCCTGGGCTTTGCTCCCTGCAGAAGGTTTGTTTATTGAGCAGGTGGCCAGGGAGGAGGCAGGAAGGCAAGAGGGCCTTCAAGGCCCCTGAAGCCATAAGGACTTGGCAGCTGTTCATTTGATCTGCAATCATTCATTCAGAAAATATTTATTGAGCACCTGCTGTATACCAGGCACTGGAATCTAGTGAACAGATTTCTGTTTGGAGTCTCCCTGTCTGCAACACTTAATTCTTATGTGTTAGGTGGATTCCCTTCCTGAAACAAATTCTTCTATCCGAATTCCTGTAGGCAGGTAAGGAGGAGGGTCAAAGTTTCTTTTTGAGCCTTTTATTTCTTAATAACCAGCTTAAAATTAATATCCAAAAAAGCATGTTTCGAGGTGACAAAACTTTGATCACCTTCACTATGCATAATATAGAATACTAGGGGCCCAGTGCATGAAATCTGTGCACTGGTAGGGTTCCTAGTGGTTGCTTGCTACCAGCCGGGTACTCCCTCCCTTGCCCTAGCCACCTGCCACCCCCCAGCCCCCATTGCTGCCTGCGGGGCACCATCGCCCCTGCCAATTGCCCCACCACTGCCCGGCTCCTAGGAGCTGAGGGAGCAGGCAGCGGCCCCACCTTCCACCACCGCTGCTGATCACCCTGCAATCAGATCGATGGGGCAATCGCCCCCCGCCTGGTGACCAGTAGCTCACATCTACCTTGGCCTGGTGCCACCCACTCCACCATTTCACCCCGGTCCTGGTCTCCTCAGGGCCCATCAGGGCCTGCAGCACCTCCACTGCTGTCCGCTGCCAGCGCCATGTCGCCGATGCCCGCCCTGTTCTGCACCACCCCCTGGTGGTCAATACACATCATAGCAAGTGGTAGAACTCTCAGCAAAACTCCCGGTTGAGGGGACAATTTGCATATGAGGCTTTTATTCTATATAATAAAAGGGTAATAGGCAAATTGACCCTAATAGCATAATGACCAGAACAACTGCTCAACCAGTCACTATGAGGCGCACTGACCACCTCTCAGTTCCTTCCCCTGGCCTGCAGGCTCCCATTGCCCGATGGCAAACAGGGAACCCGAGGTGGGTGGCAAGGGACGCGGGTGGCGCCAGGCCAAGGCTCCCATCCCACCAGTCACCCCACACACAGAGGGTGACCCAGGTGGGGACAGGACCAGCCAACCTCTCGCTCCCTCCCCCCCCCGACTTGCAGGCTCTGATCACCTGATGACAAATGGGGAACCAGAGGTGGGTGGCGGCAATGGGTGGGGGAAGATGGCCCTGATCACAGGCCAGGCGTAAGGACTGTACCCATGCACAAATTTTGTGTGCTGGGCCTCTAGTTATATAAGATAATGGATCAGCCCTGGCTGGGTAGCTCATTTGGTTAGAGCATTGTTCTGATACACCAAGGTTTCAGGTTCAGTCCCCAGTCAGGGCACATACAAAAATGCATAAGTAAGTGGAACAACAAATCTCTCTCTCTTTTTCCTTCCCTCTCTCTCTAAAATCAATACAAATTTTTTTAATATAATGGAGCAGATATCGGTAAGTGCTATGGAAAAAGTGAAACAGGTAGGAAGCTACAGAGGCCTGGGAAGAAGGTGTGGCTCTTTGAGATAAGGTAAGCAGGGCAGGCCTCTGGGAGGCGGTGGCACGTGGGCAAAGGGCTGGATGAGGTGAGGGCTCTCTCTGTGATGGTCTCGGGGAAGAGTGAAAGGGAAAGGGAAAGAGAAGATTAAGGAGAAGTCCGTGTGGCAGAAGCAGAGAGTAGGGGAGAGTATGGGACATCATGGTGGACAGGTTGGCTTGGGTTAGATCACAAGGCCTCAGAGGCCACAGGGAGGACTTGAGCTTTCACTCTGCATGAAGCAGGACTCCAAGAGGATGTGAGCAGGGGAGGGAGAGGGGCTTGACTTATGTTTGCAATGTGTGCTCTGGCCACTGGATGGAAAATAGATTGGAGGGAGGCCAGGGTAAGCCCCACGAGGTGGCTTCTCGACGACCCAGATGAGAGAAGATGAGGCTGCACCAGGGAAGTAGCAATGGGGGTG
Organism: Murina feae; assembly: GCA_004026665.1. Lineage (NCBI taxonomy): Eukaryota > Metazoa > Chordata > Mammalia > Chiroptera > Vespertilionidae > Murina > Murina feae. Next base: position 70,851 of record PVJC01001059.1, read on the forward strand.
GGGTCTGCTTCAGGCAGAGTGGACATGATATCTTTCCTTCTCTGGTCAATTTCCCTAATGGAGCCAGATAGCTAATGGTTAGGAACCCCCACGCTGGAACCAGCCACACTTTGTGTCACCACTTTCTGTGATTTTGGGCAAATGGCAAGATGTGTGTGCCTTGATTTTCTCATCTGTGAAACAGACATCCTAATAGTAAAACCTATCATGTGGCTTGGGGAGCAGTAAATTAAATAATGGTTATATAGTGTTTACAACAGTGCCTCAAATACAGAAAGTGCTCCAATCTCATTAGCCGTTACCATTTGTATTATTATTTATAAAATGGGACAAGGGTTGGATTCCAAATGTATTTCATGGCCCTCTCACCATCATTTCAACCTGAGTATCCCTATCCGAGTTCCTTTTTTTCTTTCAGTTACCTGTCTAAGGTTGTGTTCAGTCCTACCGCTGAACCATGTTTACAACCCCCTGAACTCGATGACCTCCCAGATTCCTCCCTGCTCTCACTTTGCAGGCTTCTTCCTGTCCAGCCTCACCACTCATCTCCTGGGAGACACCTCTAGGACTCCACCCCACCGCCCTCCTCTCCTCTCCCTGCCCATCTGCAGCAACAGGCCATTAGAGCTGCTCCTAACAGACACAGAGGCGGCAGTTGGGCCTGTCGCCCCGCTGTTTGATCTATGAGGACCGCAGACCACACCGAAGCCTTGGGGGGGTGGGAGAGGGAGGGCTGCCAGGAAATGGCTTTGAACCCAGAGCCAGGGCGAAGGTCCCTGGGGAGAGGAAGGAGGATGTGTTGGGATCTACTCTGGTCTCTCCATTCACTCACTGCCCTGCCTTTGTTACAAGGGCCTCATATTTCCTCCCCTGGGAAATCTTATCTGCCTCCAGTTCTTCCCTTAACCCACCCCATCCCAACTCCCCTGGTAGCCAGAAGGGTAGCTCTGAAGCTCAGGTCTGACTGACCCTGACACTCTGAAGCCAGAGGCCTGGCACTGCCTCTGCTCTGCCCCTCAAGCTAGTCCAGATGCTTTAGCCTGGCATCGGGCCCTTTGCCTCCTGCTCTTTAGTCTCCTCATGCTCTAGCGCCCTCCCCCCAAAATAAGCCACACACTCTTTCCCCTCCATCTCTGAGCGTGGCCTGCAGTCCTTCATGTGCCATCCTCGGCCCCTCAAACCCCACCTCCCACTCCCTCAATCAGGCCAAAGTTGTTGTTTTTACCTAAAATGGAAATTGCTTAGTTGTGTTGTTTGTTTATAGAAGAGCTGTGCACTTTTGTTGAAATCTCAGGCAGCACAGAAAAGAGCTAAAGAAAACTCCCCTCTGCTCATTATCTCCGGGGATGGAGAGGTGAGGTGAGGGGAGATCTCCACTTGCTAATTAGATCTTGTGTAGCTTGAAGATTTTACTCTGGTTTTTAATTAACCAAGAAATACATGCATACATTCACCTGTTATTAAAAAAGTCCGATATTACTGAAAATTCTAATTACCATTTATAGAGACTTAGGTGAGATCATTATTCTTCACAATAATCCTGACGGGTAGGGTAGTGTGTTGAGGAAGGATAAGGACTGTGGAGCCCAAACTCTGGCTCTGCTACTTATGAGCTGTGTGACCATGAACAAGTCACTTAACCTCTATGTCTCAGTTTTCTCATCTGTGAAATGGGATAATAACATCCCAATACAAATGGCTATTGTGAAGGTTTTTTGAACAAATATATGGAACATGCATTGCACATCTGTAATATGGGCCAATACTGCTAGCTAACACTAGTTGAGTTAGTGGAAACTGAGACACAGAGAGGTTAACAGCCTCCTAGTTTAGTAAATAGCAAAGTTCAGATTTGAACGGATACAGTCCAGCTCCCAAGGTCGCATATATAACCCCCAAGAGATACTGCCTTCTACTAGCTAAGTGTATTAATCATGTATTGCTTTGGGAAGAGGAAAAACACCAGAAAAATAGTTCTACAATCTGATTTCAGTATGAAGTACCCACTGGTAACATTCTGACTTCTTCCTCCCAGACTTTCCCCCAGACACAATCACTCATTCTTCTTCAGCCTTGCAGTTCTGTTCATATTCTGCTGTGATCACCTGCCTGGTTTTCCTACCAGATTACAAGCCCCTGGGGGATCGAGGCCTTGCCCTTTCTTCTCTCATGGTGACCGGCCCAGAGCAGACCCTCTGTTGCTGGTGGCCTTGTACCCAGCCAGCTCAAGCAAGATCCATAGCAGGTTCTTAGAGCTTGAAGCCAGTTGAAGCAGGCTTTGCATCTGTGCTGATGTAGGGGGTGCTAAGGCCGTGTGGGTGCCCTTTCCCTTTGTGGATATGGCACTGAGGTCTGCTAGGCCTATATCTGCAGCCTTTCAAACTGTCATGGACAAATGCAGGGTAAGGGCAACGCATTTGTACTTGTATAAAATGTAACGGGAGCAACCCTGGGCTGAGTTTCCAGGAGCATGCAGGTGTGGCTTACTTAAGAGACGGAGGAAATAAAATTGCTCATACACAGTAGGTGCTCAATAAATGTTTATGTGAACAGAATAGAATCTTCAAAATCAGAATCTTGAGCAAGACACACTTCATTGCCTAGAGTTTAGTTACCCCACCTGTAAAGTCCAGTTGGGGGCTTTAGAATCCTGCATGAGTTTTCCCAAGACTCAAACAAGAGAGCAGAGTAGCTAAGGGCTGGGCACTGGTGCAGCCCATGGCTCCATTACTTCCTAGCTGTGTGACCCTGGGCAAGTCACTTCACCAGCCAGAGCTCCAGTCTCATCTACGAAATAAAGATAACAACAATATCCACCTCTTAAGGTTCTTGTGAAGATATCAGGAGATAATATACATGCACAAGGCTTGTCACATACTAAATGCTCAGAAAATGGTAACTACTATTACTATTTTAAAAATATATATATTTTATTAAATTTTCAGAGAGGAAGAGAGAGGGATAGAGAGTTAGAAACATCGATGAGAGAGAAACATCCATCAGCTGCCTCCTGCACACTCCCCACTGGGGGTGTGTCCACAACCAAGATACATGCCCCTGACCAGAATCGAACCTGGGACGCTTCATCCACTGAGCCAAACTGGTTAGGGCACTACTATTACTATTATTATTGGCTCAAATTACAGCACACCCTACTTGCTTAGGAGCAAGGTAGGGGGTGGGAGAGGGGAATCGGGGATCCTAATGCTCATTAACTCTCCTTTACTGACTCCCCCTCTCAAGGAAGGAGATTTTTTCCAGGCTCCAGAGATGCTGTGAGGACAGGTAACAACCCAAGGTTAAAGGGAGGCAGAATCTGTTGGAATAGAAGCAAGGACACCCTGACAATCAAGCTGCCCAGAGACAGCGGGCTGTTCCCCAGGGCGGGACCTCCACATCACAGCTGTGGGCAGACCGACTGGCTGACTTTGGCAGGGAAGCTGCAGCAGGTCTCCCGGGTGCGGCTGGAGGGAAACTAAATGATCCCTGAAGCCCCTCACAGAGGAGAATGTGTGGAGCTAACTTGAGGGCTTTGTGATGCTTGAGGCCAGGCCAGCCTGAGGATGTGTTTGGCCCACACAGGACCTTTCCCCGCTCCCGAAACTGTTGAAACCATTAATGAAACTATTGCGGAAAAATTTTAAATATATAAAAGTAGAGAGGACATTTTATTTTCCATGTTATTTTGAAGTACATCTCAGACATCATATCATTGCATCCATAAATATTTCAGTACATCTCTAAAGAGACAGACTTTTTAAATATGTAACTAATATTGTTATCACACCTAAAAAAGGAATAATTATCTCTTACACATTCATATGGTATTTTTAAAATTAGTTGCCAACATTTCCAAATTGGGATGGCGTTTTTGCATAAATATCCTAATTTCCAGCTATTCTTGAAAAATTAAAATTCTAGCCACACCCTGGGCTCAGATTCTCCCAGGGCAGTAATCAGCTGGAGCTGAGGGCAGCTGCCTTTTTATACAGGGCATCCCTCCATCATTCTCCAGTCCCTCATAATGATATCAGCATGGCCCCTCTATCATTAGGATCTCACACCCAGACCAGGAACAGATAGAAGTGGCGCTTTCTCCCTGCCTTGATCTCCAAGTTGCCTCTGGTGACCAAAGCCACCAGGAGAGTGGGATCTAATTCCCTCTCCCCCAGCTAGCCCATGACACCCCAGCTCTACACCAGATAGCAGGAAAAGAAAGAAAGAAGGGGACAGAGTCTTAGCTACAGTATGGGGTCCTGGGTTTTAGTCTCTGCTCTGTACCCATTTCACAGATAGGGAAAGTGAGGCCAGAGAGGGGAGGAGATCTGGCTGCAGTAACACAGTGAAAGACGTTAAGAGGAGAGAATCTGGTCCCAAAGCCTTTGCTGGAAAGGAACAGCCTGCTTAGCTGTTCAGCAAAAAGAGGACACTGGCTGGCTGCTGCTGGCAGTGGGTGGGATAGGAAAGGGTCTCAGCTTTTCAGCCGAGGCTAAAATTAGTGGCAGGGAAATATTTGGCTTCATCCCAGCAAAAAAAGAGGTGCTATGGCTCTCTAGGGGGCTGCTAAAGAGGAGGAAAACGGCCCAGCTCCCAGCACCACGAGAAACAGGATCCGAATGTGTAAAATCACTTTCTCTGCTGGCATTTATGACTCATTTGGCTGCCAACCCCAAGAAGGCCCTATTTTGAATCCATGCAGGAGTGCTCAGCATGGAAGGGCGGGCAGGTGGGGAGGGGGCCTCAGGGCCTTCCCCCAGGGCTTCTGGGCCACGTTGCAGGTGAGGTAGCATGTGCCCCGAGGCCCACTGTTTCCCACAAGCAGCACCGGGTCCCCAGGGCCTGGCTCAGCTTGCCGTGTGCCCTGTGGCACGATGGGGGAGTTAGCCGGCCTAATTTAAGATGCAGCTCTGATATTCTGGCTGTTAACTTTGGGCAAGTCACTTTAAATGCTTGCTAAATGTCTCTGGAGCCCATCGCCTTGCCGTCCTTCGCCATTCTCACCTCAGCTGGTAACGCCCACCTTCCACCCCTGCCTCCCTCCAATCTGTCCCGCACAGCCAAAGGACTCCCTCTAAAACGTTCAAGTGCTCGCTAGCCCCATCTCCCCAGCACTCTTACGATAAAGACCAAATGCTTCACTATGCTCGCCTCATCTTTTGCTTCCTGACTTTCTTCTCTGAGCCACAGCCATTTGACCACTTATTGCTTCTTCCCAACTCAGGACCTTTGCCCATGTTGTTCCCCTGCCAGAAGCTTCCTTCTGTCCTGCCTTCACATGGTTAACTCCTATGCCTGCTTCAGATCATGGTTCACTAGCCACCTCCTCCAGAAAGCCTTCCCTGACTGCTACGCCCTTTCCAAGCGGGGCCAGGCCCTTCTCCAGCAGCATTGCTTGCTCAGTGGGGGAGCATGGAACCCTGTTTGCAGCATGTCTGGAACCCACGGAATATGTTTGTTGTTCCATATTTACATGATGATTTAATTAATGTCCACGTCCCCCACAGACAGTATCAGACAGTCTGGGTCTGTCTTTTGTTGTTGTTAATCCTCATCTCAGGATATTTTTTCCCATTAAGAGAGAGTGGATGGGAAGGAGGGGGAAGAAAAGAGACCCCAACCTGGCCTGGGAGCAAGCCCACAATCCAGGTACATGCCCTCGTCTAGGAATCGAACCCGAGACCCTTCAGTGCGCAGGCTGGCACTCTAACCACCAAGCAACACTAGCCAGAGCTGTCTAGGTCTGTCTTGTTCACCATTGTGTCCCCAACATTTTAGCACAGTGCCTGGTGCATTACAGGTACTCAAAAATGCTGGGTGAATAAATGTCAAAGGAACCCCCTCTTTTCTGTGATTCAGTTTCTTCATCTGGAAAATGGGGATCATGCCCACAAAACCTCAGAGCTGCAGCGAGAATGTTAGCAAAGTACATACAGTAGGTCTTTGACGAGTGGCAGCTATTTTCAGAGGGAAGACAAAGACCTCAAAGAAGACCCTGCCCTGTGAGCTTGCCTCAAAAGGACTTCTCTGACCCTCTCTCTCCTCCGGACAGATTCGGTGAGCACCGGGGAAAGCCAGCCTGGGAGTGGGCCTCAGCTCTACCAGAAGCTAAAAGGCCTCCTTTTCAGGCTGGGGCCTCTAAGTCAGAAAACTTCGCAAGGCCTCCCACTGGTCAAGTGCACAGCACTGGGCTGTCATTTTATATATCTCGCCAGTTTGATTTCATAGCTACTCCATAAGGCGGGCATTGAGCCAAGGGGTTCAGAGAGGGAAGCAACTTGTCCAAAACCACACAGATATCAAGTGATGGAGCCAGAACCTGAACCCAGGTTATTTCCCAAAGGCATGTGACTGCCTTTACTTGGGGAGCTTACATAGCATACCCACACGCTTCATTCTTCATTCATTCATGAAACAAAATATATTGAGCATTAACTATGGTGCCTGGCACCAGGGACATAGCAGAGAGCAGGAGACCCATGGTCCCCACACCGCTGGAGAGATGATAAATATGTAAGCAAGTAAATTAGACCATTTCAGGTCGTGGTACGTGTTAAGAAAACAGGATAACATGACAAAGTGGCCAGAGGAGTAGATGCTTTGGAAAGGGATCTGGGAGGGCCCCTCTGAGGAGATGACACAGCTGAGGTGGGAAGAATGAGAGTCTGCCAGGGATTGGTGGAGCCCTTTCCAAGCCAAGGACCTGAGGCTGGGATGAGTTTGGGGTGTTCAGGAAGCAGCAAGGCCAGTGCAGCTAGAGCGGTGCACGGTGGGAGGGCAGAGGGAGAGAGGTCCTAGTGGGGGACAGAGCTAGGTTGCACTGGACCTCAAAGGTCCTGGTAAGAATTTTATTCTAGAGTAGTGGGCAGTTGCATGACGTGATCTAAGGTTTCACAGCATCCCTTAGGCTGCTGTGTGAAGAATAAGCTCTAAGAGGGATGGAGGAAGGACACCTGCCCAGGGCAGATGGAGACTGCGTGAAGTTGGCTGGCTTGGACCAGAGTGGTGACATCAGGATGGAGAGAAGTACCTGGGTTCAGGGCACAGGTGTTGGGCCTTAATGTTATAAGAATGGGATGGGTGGGGGAATGGGCCTGATGAAAATTCGTTGGTGTAGGCAAGAATCAGGTTACTTGGACCCATTTTATAGAGGAGGACTGAGGCCTACAAAGGGGTTGGACTTTCCCAGAAAGTCCAATGATGAAAAGATGTATGAAACCAGGGTCCATCACATCTAAAACGACCAAAGGCTCGACCTAACACCCAGGCTGCACGTGCAGCAGGTTCTGGTGGGTGGGGACTTGTGGCAGTGGGGACGACGGGGACGAGGGAGGCAGGGCTGGCACTCACAACCGCACACACGCAGACACACACAGCACCCACCAGCTCACAGTCTTTTCTCCCTTTCTTTCCCTCCCTCCCAGCTCGCTCTCAGAGCCTCTCTCAGAATGAGGCCCCAGGGTGGGCAGAGGGTGGAGCTGCCCTCACTGGCCCCGCCCCCTCCCTGCCAAGAATGAGGAAGAGAGAGAGGGGGAGGCAGGGAGGCAGGGAGGCCTAGAGGACTGCTGAGAAAAACAAAGAGAGACAGAGACATGGAGAGATGGAAACAAAATAGCAATATTAAAATATTTCCTCTAATTCCCTTTTAATGTGCGCGAACTTTGTGCGTCGGGCCACTAGTATAATAATAATAAAAGTCCAATGAAGGGCTGGAGCCTGGGTCTCCTACTATTGTCACCACTCCCATGTAATCCCAAGCAGAGCTTTGAGGTCTGGCTGTATCTCCTGTGGGTCCTCCTAGGCAGTGGTACCTCCATGAGACTGAAGCACCTTCTCTGGGGTAGCAGCCCATGAGAGTTGCCTCAGAGATTTGCTGTGAAGAATGGACAATACTAGCTGGTTTGGTTCCATGAACAGAGCATTGGCCTGTGGATTGAAGGGTCCCAGGTTCGATTCTTGTCAAGGGCATATGCCTGGGTTGTGGGCTCAATCTTCAGTAGGGGGCTTGCAGGAGGCAGCCGATCAGTGATTCTTCCTCATCATTGATGTTTCTATCTCTCCCTTCTTGTCTAAAATCAATAAAAGAATATTTGTTTAAAAAGAATGGGCAATATGTATAAAAAGGCTTAGCATAGCCTGTCATGCAGTTGGCGCTCAATAAATATGAGTTATTAGCATTATTATTAACACCTGCACACTGTCCCCCTACAGGCCTACAAAGCATAATGGGCCTGGTGTGAGGAGTCCTGCTCCTTCCCATCAGCCCTGTCTTCCTAGCTCCACCTTGCTCCTCTCCAGAGTTCTGTAGGCCTGGCGCAGGGTGGAGACCAGGAGCTAGCCAAGGCAGAGGGAGGGCTAGGGTGGGGGGTTCCTGGATGGAGCAGGAGCGGGGGCGCCGCTGGAAGCTGCTGTGTTTTTGGCCTAGAATGTGAGGGGGAGTGGTGAGGGGGGAAAACAACTCAGAAACATGGAGACAGACAGATGGAGGAGCTGAGGATGTGAGAGACGCAGACAGACAGAGAGAGACCCAGAGTCGGGGAAGGGGGGCAGGCAGGGGAGGACAGCCGGAGAACTGGCAGTCTCACCGAGCAATGAGCTGAGCAACACTCCAGCAGATGGACCAAGCAGCCAAGAGACTGACGGACAGCAGACTAACAGGCAGACCCAGTATCCAAGAGGACAGACAGCTCTCCTGACATCCAAGCGACAGACAGATGGATGATCCCAGTCTCTAAGAGGGGACAGACTGGTTGACACATGAAGCTAGGTCAGATGACGAACAAATGGACATAATATCTAAGAGACAATGTGACCCATAATCCAAGGTACAGCCTCGGGGACTGACCCAGGGTCCCAGGGTGAGACTGGCTGACAGACAAATAGATTGACTGACAATAGCTGAGGAACAGGTATATAGATAGACCAACCCTGCATTTCCAGGGACAGACACACAGGCTGATCTGAGCACAGAGAGAAGAGACAATAGCCCAGGACCTTAGGGCCGACAAAGGGACAGGTCCAGCTGGGACCCAGATCTGACTGTTCGCGTGAGAACTGTGGCCCTGGCCAGAAACCCTGACCCAGTACCGGGACTTGGGGCAACCCAGCAGCAAAGAGCAAGAGAAAGGATGACCCAGACGCGGCGCCCAGAAGCTTCCCACCTCCTCAACATCTGGTTCCCTCATCCTTTCCCAATAGAAAGTGGCTCCCCAACCCCAGGGGATGCTGAGAGGTTCCTGAAAAACAAGCTCTGTCCATGTCTTGACCCTGCTGCCTGCTTACGGAGGCCATGGGGGCCAGAAGGGACAGCTTTCGGGAGCCTGAGTGAAGGGACTTCACATCCTAGCTGCTGGCTTCTCTTCTCTCCAGACGTGGTTTTATTTGCTCCCACCCCCTCAACCCCGCCCCCTTCAATAATACCCACTATCTGTTTTTCCATTTTCCTCCTGGACTTGCTTCTGTTCTGGGCACAAATTAGGTCCTAAATAGACCTCTGAGCACCACTGTTTCCTTGTCTGGAAAATGGGGGGTGGCAGAAGCTATCTGTTAGGTTCTGGCTCACAATGGCCTCAGGCAGCGTAAGGCTGGAGCTGTCAACATTGGGGAGGCCCAACCAGGCTGAGGAGCACCAGGGAAAGCTTCCTGGAGGAGGAAAGACAGAAATAAGTCAGCTGGGTGTCCTGGCTCTGTGTGAACTCAGGCAAGGAAGCACCAGGGCCTCCAAGGTCAGGAGAGAGAAGACATGCAAACACTCACATTTATTCATTCAGCAAATATTGATTGAATGCCTCCTAGATGTGCTAATGCTGGGGAAACCGTGGTGACCAAAACAAAAAAAGTCTCTAACCTAACGGAGCCACCGTGGTAAAACAGAAAATAAATGTGTGAGTTAATAAATAAGGTTGTTTCATAGTGTATGTTAAGAAAGTAAGAGAGGGCAATGTGACAGACCAGAGTGATTTCATGAGAGTGGAGGGGCTGACATGGGAGGGAGGCCTCCGAGAATGAGCCGCCACAGGAGGGTGTGTGGAAGGGGTGTTCCAGGTAGAGCAAGTAGCAGGTGCAAAGGCCCTGAGTCAGGAACACGTTTGGCTGGGTTTGAGGACGCCTGGAGTGTCTGGAAGGCTGAAAACAAATGGAACAGTGGTTTTCGAGGAGAAGAGAGAAATAGGCAGGGCCAGATGGTTTAGGGCCTGCAAATCAAGGGAGGAGCTTGGATTTTGTTCCTAGTGTGATGGGTGGCCCTTGAAAGGTTTGAGAAGGGGAATGAGACATAATCTGACAGGTTTTCAAAATACCCTTCTGGTTGCCATGTGGCTGTAGGGAGCCCACCAGGAAGGCAAAAGCGACGGTGGCCTGGACCAGGGTGGTGGCAGTTGAGAGAATGGATGGAAGAACTGGGGATGCGTGTTGGAGGAGAGCTGATACATTCCCCCAAGGCTGGGTTCCTTTTCCTGAGATGGAGCATCCGTCCTTCTCTGTGGGTGGCATCAGTCCCATTTGTGGTGAAGATGAATCTCTTCCAACTTCCCTTCAAATGGAGTAGAATAGGCTTCCTGGGCGAGGTTTTAAGAGCGGCTGCTCCATGGAGGAGCCAGAGGCCTCCACCTAGCTAGCACCCACTCCCCCTTTATGTGCACATCCCTCTGCAGTTTATAGATGCTCACAACAAGGATGAAAACGAGGCTCAGAGAGGCAGAGAGTACCCGAGGCCACAGAGCATCTAGTGCAGAGCTGCAGCAAACCCACAAACTCAGCATATTGCCATCTTGCCTTTCTCCTTCTCACCGTAGGAGCTATGATGTAGGCAAGGAGGATGAGTGCTGACCCCTTTTTAGAGAAAGTGAAACTGAGGCTCAGGGGAATTAGGGCGCATGTCCTGGACAGGGCTGTTTTAAGACCTTTGTGGGCCCACGTCTATGAAGCATATTAAAATGCATCATATGAATATGCTTTAATATGAAGCATATTAAAATGCATCAAACATCACATGCAAATTACATACAACCAGATAAAAGCCAAATTGCAGTTGACTGGCTGATAGCATGTTCTGCTTTGCAGACATTTAATTAAACATTTATTAATTTTGATTCTGCAGTTTTTCCCTGTGTTTTAGAGCCAATCCCCTCAACCCTGTCCCCCAGACCTCAAACATTTTTCTAGGCCCATAAAAACCTTGCAGGCCCTTGGCAGTGAGCATGTAGTGGGGCTGGCAGGAACAGCCACAGATCTTGGTTCTGTTGCCAAAGCAGGCAGAATATTGCTGAACCCAGGCCCTTCCATCCCCTGACTATGACATGATCTTTCTACACCCCTTGCTGATCCCATGTTTTGGGGTCTCAGAGGCCTTCTTTCTTCCCCTACCCCTTCCCTGCTCTGGCCCACTGTGGTCCTGGGCTGAGGGAGCCCTTTGTCTGTGGTTAGCTGGGGTGTGGGGTGTTGGGAGCTGGCAGGAGTGGGCGGGGAGGTGGGCAGGCAGCCTGTCAGGTGGTGATGGATGCTGGCTGGGCTGGGGCCTCCCTCATGCTGACCAGGGCCAGGAAACAGATGGTCTTGCAGCCTGAGAGAAACTTACAGGGTGTCGCCCTCCCCCAACTCCCCAGGCCCCTTCATGTTGGACCAGCTGGTCTCTTCTTCCTGTTCAAAGCCAGAGCCATGGGACTGGGGAAGGGAATGGGGTCAGGAGGAGATGGGGGCTGAGAAAGGTGGGCTGTGTTCTGGGCCCTCAGAAGCTCTGGGGCCAACTTGGTCTCTCCCCTAGCACCCCCGCACACCTCTGGCCACCTCCAGCTCTGTCCTCTGCCCCTCCTCTGTACCCTGCCTTAGCTCAGCCCTGCCCTTTCAAGCCTGGACCAAATCCCAGCCTCTCCTGGCTTTCCTCCAAACCAGCCTCCAGAGCAAGCTTTCTAAGCCACTGAGCTCATCACATCACCCCTGATTCTGGGATAGAATTCAAATTTAGGATAAAATATGAACTCTTCAGTCCAGAATTTGATGCCCTTCGCAGTTCTAGTTTTCTTATGCCCCTGTCCAAAAAACCCTCCTTCCTGACAAAACCACTGGCCAGACCCCCAAAAGGCCATGTTCTCTCGTGCCTCGATGCCTTTATTCAACTGATTATTCCACCTAGAATGCCCTTCCATTGCCCTCGCCGGTTTGGCTCAGTGGATAGAGCGTCACCCTGCAGACTGAAGCGTCCTGAGTTTGATTCCTGTCAAGGGCATATGCCCAGGTTACCAGCTCCATCCCCAGTAGGGGGCATGCAGGAGGCAACCGATCAATAATTCTCTCATCATTGATTTTGTGTCTCTCTCCCTCTCCCTTCCTCTCTGAAATCAATAAAAATATATTTTAAAAAATAGAATGCCCTGCCGCCCCATGTGTGCCTTAAAACACCTGCCCGTGCTTTAAAACTGAGATCAACTCTTTCTTCCTCCAGGAAGTCTTCCCTGACCCCCTTCAACCTCCTAGCCAAAGTTACCCATCTCTTCTCTGGGTTCCACAGCATCTTAGAGCCTCTATTTCAGCTCTTACCATGTCCCTTTCCCGTGAGAGTGAGAGACACTTAATGGCACAGGTCATGGCATGTAGCAAGTGGTCAGAATCCACTCGCTATGCGAATGAATGATTCTGGCTGCAGGGATCCTTATGTGAGGGGATAGGTAGAGGCCAGCAAATGAAAGATACAGGGAGACAAATTTCTGCTCATCAGAGAAACACAATCCGTCTGGAGCTGCTCCGAAGCAGAAGGCCCCGCCTCAGGAAACAGAGACTCCCTGCCACGAAAGTGTATGAACAGAGAGTGGAAAGTGCAGGGCCAAGAATTGCTAAGGGAATTCCGGCACTGAGTGGGGGGTTAGACAGAGGGATTGGGGATGGGAAGGAGAGTCCTAAAAGGGATGTTTCCAGCCACATTTGCAGGGGAGAGTTTGGATCCGAGAACATTAGCTCTGAAAAGATCTCCAGAGTCATCAGACCCATCCCTGTTGGAGAAACTGAGGCCCAGAGAGGGCCACACCATTGCTAAGACCAGGAAACTCATTGAGGAAACTCTGGGTCGATCCCAGATTTCGGGGAGTCCTGTGGTTCCTCCCGTGGGTTGGCTGTCCACAGCTGAATGCTGTTGGCTTCTAAACGACATTCTGAGAATGCCAGCACTCCATTTCTGGGAAATCCCTGGTTCCCCAATTTCTGATGGAGGCAATAGGGTCACTGAATATGTTGAGTGTGTTTCCCTTGGTTTCTGGGGAAATCAGTTCTAAAGGAGTTCTCTCTGGTTTCAGCAAAGGGCATGAATCAGAGAATTTGGGGGCTGGGGGGCAGTGTCTATGACTGCAACAGCCAGGGGTGGAGTCGCTGGGCAAGGCACCAGGGCAGAGAGGAGAAATCAGATCCTGAGATCTGTGTGGCCAGGTCCCTTGTCACCCAGTGGGCACTGCAGTTCATAGTTGCAAATGATCTCATTCGTTTAACCCTCACAGGCAGGGCTCAGAGAAGGTCTTCTTGCTCAAGATCACACAGCAAAGTGAGGAATTGATATCAGGACTTTAGGATTCTCTCCATGCTCCTACTGGGTTACCAGAGTTCCATTCCATTAAACAAACTTTCAGTCCTTCACACATCCATTCATTTATTCATTCAGGCAACACAGGGATTGAGCATCTACGCGCTAAGAATTGGAGATACAGCAGTTAGCAAGCTGACCTAATCATTCTCACAGAGATCACAGCGTGGGGGAGGTGGATGCATAAGCAGACAGTTAAACCCACTGTGAAAAGTGCTAGGTTGGAGGAAAGCCTGGGGGAGGCTCCTACTCCAAGTGGAGAGTGGTCAGTGGAGGATTCCTAGAAGAAATCGTGTTTATAAGCTGAGCCTTGGGGAAAAAGCAAGAGTTATCCCGGTTGGAGGCTGGAGTAGGGGTATTACCGGGCAGAGCAAACAGCAGTTGCAAAAGCCCAGTGAGGAGGAGGATTGTGAGCTGGAATCTGTGGCCCGTGCAGAGTAGCTGGAGGCATAAAGTTTATTGAGAGAAGTGACTTGAGAAGAAGCAGCAAAGTCTCAAATGCCAGAGGATCTCTAGGCAGCCTCCCGTGTCCTGTGGGGAGAACTGGGCACTCAGGGGTGGGCGTGGGAACATGCCAGAAAGCTGCTGGTGGCCACAGAACTGGGGGCTGGCACCAGGAACTGCTCCTGAGTAGGCAAATTCTTAATGGCACACAGGGAGAGGCAGAGTTGCTTAACAGTCAGAAGGTGAGCCCTGAGGCCAGGCTGCCTGGGTGTGAATGCTGGTTCCACTGCTTCCTAGCTGTGTGACCTTGGACCAATGGTATATCTCTCCAGGTCTCAGTTTTCTCATCTATAAAATGGAAATAATAGCAGGGCTGTTGTAGGCTCAGGGCACTGTAGGGAGTCAGGAACCCGGTGAAGAAAGCAGGCCCCAAGGTGCCAGAGCAGTGATGATGATGAGAATGTTGTATTAAGCCTTTCCTTCGTGTCACTGCTGGATGTTGAAGAGCCCAGCAGGAGCTCCCCGACCACAGCCCCAGCAGTGGGTCCTTTCAAAACGCCCGTTTTGCACTTGGGGTAAGAGGCTCAGTGTGGCAAGGGTCGGGTTCGGAGTGAGCGCCTCAGCACCGCGTCCCTCCGGCAGGTACCTGCGCACCGTGTACCTGGGGCTGCAGAGCCGCTGGCGCGGGGAGCGGCTCCGGCGCCACTTCTACTGGCGGATGCTGTTCGAGAGCGCGGACGTGAGCATGCTGCGCCTGCTGGAGACCTTCCTGCGCAGCGCGCCGCAGCTCGTGCTGCAGCTCAGCCTCCTGGTGCACCGCGGCGGCCGCCCGGACCTGCTGCCCGGTGAGCCCCGCCCCCTCAGCCCTCCCGCTCTGGGCTCTCGGGGTGCCCTGCGTCCCTGCCCCACCCCAACCCGGGCTCACTCGCCTTCAGGATTCTGACTGCCCCACGTGTCAGCCCTTCCTGCTTCAGGGCCCCTCCCCGCTCACTGTCAAGGTTTTGCAGGCCTAGCCCCTTCTACTCTCACCACCCTCCAGGCCTGTGAAGATCTCCATGTCCCCTCCAATAGCCCACTTACCCTCAGCGTGAGAGACCTGGCCCCTCACCTCTTAGCCTCTTCTCCAGGCCCCTGGGTAGTCCCCCATTCGGCCCCTCCTCCCTTCCCCGTTGTCAGGGCAGACCAGACGCCATTGCTGCCAAGTCCAAAGAGGCCCTTGACCCCCTCACCACCCCTCAGGCCCTCTCCCCCTTCATTCTCCAAACTGTCCAGATCCCAACGTGCACCTCCCGAGGACCCCTTGACTCACAGACCTGCTCAATCACCAGTTTCCAGAGAGCCCATCCACCCACCCTCTCACTGCTCTTCAGCCCCCTGGGAACCCATCCCAGGCCTAGTTCTGGTCCTATGCACTCAACTCCTCCTGGCCCCTTCCCTAACTGCAACAGACCCCTTCCATGTCAGAGAAAAGCCACATCCCAGTCTCCCTGGAGCTCCCCATGCTCCTCCCACTAAGACTCTGCCCAGCCTGCCCTCAATGTCCTGAAAGACCATCCCCGCCTCTCAGGCCGCCTGGACACTCCTTGCTCGGGATACTGGGCCCCCATCAAAACTCTTGCCACTGTAGGTTTTCTTTCCATCCTCTCAGCTGTGCTCAGCTTGGATATCCCTCTTCACACCCTAGCCTCATCCTGGTCACCTATAGCTTCTAATAGTTCTCGCCTGGCGTCTCCATGCCCTAATTGTGACACCCTCCTCCCAACTCTTTACCTCCTTTTCCATTCCCAGAGTCCTAGACTAATTTCCCACCTTCCCACCAAGCCCTGAACCCTAACAGTCTGATACTAGAGACCTAGACCTAACCCTTATGGAGACCCACATCGCCCACCTTCCCTCTCCCTTCATGCTCCCACCCAGAAGAAGTACCCAGCTCTGCCCATCCACCCAATCATCACTCTTGAAGACCACCTACTAAGACACCCCCCCCATACGCACCCTGCCTGCTTTACAGACCCTTCCCTCACACCTCCTCAGAACCCAGCTCCTGACCCGGAACCCTCCCCTCTACCCAACCCCAACCCTACCCTAACCCTAACCCTAACCCAGCCCACCCCGTCCCCACCCTGTCTCCACAGCCCTCTCCACCTCTGCCTCACTCGTGTCCCTGGCCTGGACTCTGGCCTCCTACCAGAAGGTGCTGCGGGACTCACGGGATGACAAGCGGCCACTGTCCTACAAAGGCGCCGTGGCCCAGGTGCTCTGGCACCTGTTCACCATTGCAGCCCGCAGCCTGGCCTTTGCGCTCTTTGCCAGCGTCTACAAGCTCTACTTCGGCATCTTCATCGTGGCCCACTGGTGCGTCATGACCTTCTGGGTCATCCAAGGCGAGACGGACTTCTGCATGTCCAAGTGGGAAGAGATCATCTACAACATGGTGGTGGGCATCATCTACATCTTCTGCTGGTTCAACGTCAAGGAGGGCCGCAGCCGCCGCCGCATGACCCTCTACTACTGCATCATCCTGCTGGAGAACGCAGCGCTCACCGGCTTCTGGTACTCGAGCCGCCACTTCTCCACGGACTTCCACTCGCTCATCCTGGTTTGCGTGGTGGCCTCCAGCTTCGCGCTGGGCATATTCTTCATGTGTGTCTACTACTGCCTCCTCCACCCCAATGGGCCCATGCTGGGTCCCCAAGCACCTGGCTGCATCTGCCCGGAGGCCCCAGAGCCCTGTGGCCCGCCAGCCGATGTTATCACAAGTCCCCCGAGGTCCCTGCCGAGGACTACAGGCGCTGAGCGAGATGGGGTCTCAGTGGGGGGTGAGCGTGCAGGGACCCCCACACCGCCTGTCTTCCAGGTGCGGCCTGGCTTGCCTCCCACACCGGTGGCCCGCACCTTGCGGACAGAGGGGCCTGTCATTCGGATTGACCTGCCTCGTAAGAAGTACCCCGCGTGGGATGCTCATTTTATTGACCGCCGGCTCCGGAAGACCATTCTGGCGCTGGAGTACTCCTCACCCGTCACGCCCCGGCTGCAGTACCGGAGCGTGGGGACCCCCCAGGAGCTGCTGGAGTACGAGACCACAGTGTAGGCCACAGTTTCTCCCCTCAAAAAAGGGAGGGGCTTGGCTGACCTCACATCAACCACAGTGTTGAGCCTGGAATTTCAGGGCCACCAGGCTAAGGGGAAGTGGATCTGTTGGTCCAAGGGTAGAGTGGCTCCACCATTGGGTTCTTTCCGGGGAGAGGGCAGCCTTGTGGAGACCCCAGCCCTAGGCCCTGTTTTCAGCCTTGTGGCCCATTTTCTAACACGCCCCCTCGAACCAGGGCCCAGGGAATTAACTGGTGCTACACTCCTCATGAGCTGCCCCACTTTCATGAAAGCCTCCATACCACCTCTGGTGCTGGGGGCTCCACACCCTCTCCCCTGCCTGGAGTCGCCCACGTGTCACCCATGGTGGACTTGTCAGAGAAGGCGCACTGTCTGGGGTCCATGCCTGAGGCCCTCTGCTCCTGAAGGGGTGCTGGGGATGAAGGAGGCTATGGAAGATGTGGGGTGAGGTGGGAGCATCTAGTGGACAAGGTGGGTATAGTTTCTGAGGGGTCCAAGGTTTGGAGCTTGGGCCAGAGAGGATTTAAGGGAGGAAGTTGGGGTGGGGTGGGGAGTAGAGGGTGGGAGGTAGACAGTGCTAGAGCTGGAGGGGAGGAAGAACCCTGAGGCATTTGAGGGGTTCAAGCTAGCTGAAACGCGAAGGGTAGCAGATCCAAAGCATTGAGAATGCTCCCCACGTCAACTCCTCCAGAGACCCCTGTGCTATAGGCTGTGTTGTGGTTGAGGTTCCAGACACCTCAAGTGAAATGCTTCCAGGAGTCTTTCTTTGTTCTAGATGAGCGTCTAAAACATTTCTTGTAGAAAAAGGTTTTGAATGCAACAGATAAAGTGTCTAGGAAGATATTCTGTCTGGGTTCAATTATAGATGAGGTTCTAGCGCACTTAGCAGAGGAACTGTTCTAGAGAGACATTCTTAGTTCTGGATTAAGTTCTAGAGCACTTAGCTGATAAACTGTCCTAGGGAGTCTGCTCTGGGCCCCGTGGTGAGGGTGAGTGCCCTGGAGCCCTGTTGTTGTGCTGTGGGGAATTCTAGCTCCTCCCATGGGGGTGGAGGAGAGGCTTCAGGAACCCCAGTAGGGAATAGATACTCCAGTTCATAGGAGTTCTGTGCTCCTGTCCACCTTGGTCCATAGCCATCTTCCTAAGAGGACGTTGTCCTCAGGACCCCCTGGTATATTTCAACTACCAGCTGGTTTCCAGCCAGAAAAAATGAGCTCTAGGGACTTGACATAAATCTTGGCTCTCAGCCACTCTGCAGAAGTGGCTCTCTTGGGCGGCAGCTGGAAAACTGCTTTGTTTTGCCCAATCCTTGACACTTGAGGTCTAGCCCCATGTCCCAGATATCCCATGGTGCCCATGAGATCGTTCGTCCTGGGTCTCTCCTCTCCACCTGGGACGACCAGTCCTGGGTAGGGTGGGGAGTGTAGGAGCAGGCAATCTGTGGGGTGAGGGACAAAGCCTCTAGGCAGAGCTTGGAACCCCCCACCATGTCCCCACTCCCCCAGGCAAACTAAGGTGTCTTCACTGCAAGGATGCAGCAGGTGATGGTAAGGCATGATGCAGACATGGGCTGGGGGTGAGGTGGACTGTGAGAATCCTAGACTATGCACATTAGAGGAGCACTTAACCTTCCCTAGTTCAGCCTTTCTGGGGTTACAGATGGGAAACTGAGGCCCAGAGTGGCAGCTAGTCTCACAAGGTCCCAGACTCCTGCTGTTCCACCAGAGAGTGATGGGTGATAGTGAGTTTGCTGAGGGTGAAGGGAGAGGGCCACACTCGGGGTGCAGGGTGACCCCAGTGGCGGAGAGGACAGGACCACTCACATAAACACACACATACACACACATCAAATCTGTGGCACAAGCCACCTCACCCCCTGGCACACCAGCTGAGATGGTGTGTGCATTCCTCCCACCAACACATGAAGAATGCTCTTCCCTCTTTCCTCTCCATCCCTAATCCCTGAGGAAGCTCAGGAACCAGGCCTCAAGGTGAGAGGTGGGAGTGGTGGGGGGGAGCCTGCGGCTGACCCAGCCTCCCTCTGGTCGTTCACCCATCCTCCTTGATCTGCCCAAATTAGTCTTTGGAGACCGAATTTCACAGCTCGGTACTCACATGTCAGAGCCCTTTGTGAGGGGGGTACCTTGAGGACGTGGACCCAGATCCTCCTGACTGTTTCTCCAGGGCTGACCGTGCAGTTTTCACCCCATCTTGTTTCACTTAAACCTTCCCTGGCTTGCAACTTCCCTAAAAGACTAGTGTTATCAACCCATCTTACAGAGCAGGAAACTGAGGCTCAGAGAGGTGACATGAGGGTCACCCTTGGCAAGTTATTTTGCTCCCCAGTGTCCTAGAATGGCTCGTCTGGCATCCATTCCCCAGCATCCTAAAAGGAAAAGTTAAAAAAAATAATCTCTCTAGGAGCTGGGAGTCCTTACGGCTCCATGAGAGACCCAGAGAAGAGGGAATAAGACCGAGCTGGCAGTGCTGAGGCAAGGGTGAGGCTCTTGGAGAAGCCATGGCCAGTTTTGGACTTTATCCATCCTCACTCCTCTCATTTCAATCCCACAAAACCTTCCCTCTGAACCTCTGCCTGTAAGACATCTGACCAGCAGAAATGGCCCTCAGAGAGGGCTGCAGGCACCTCCTCCTGCTTCTCATCCTCAGGAAAAAGCTTAGCCTCTTAAGGACTCCCCCACCCTCACCTCCAGGAACTCAGGGCCCCGTCACTCCAGGCCTGAGGTCCCTCTCCACCAGCCTGTCCTCCACTTTATCTGGTCCTTACCAGTCCTCTGTTTCAGAGCCTCAGTGGAGAAGGGCACCAACCCATTCCAGTTGTTTTGTTTGTTTCTGTGACAATCTACCTCAGCCAGGCTCTTCCCCACCAGAATTGGATCCCCTGAATCCCTGATTCCTGCTCCCCATTTCCTACTCCCCACCCCAGCCTAGCTGTTCAGTAACCCTACAGGGTCCTTACAGTGAGAGCAGGTTCCAGAACCACAGCCCAGTGGAGTCCTCATGATGAGCCATCTGCCCTCCACATCCACTGTAAAGGAGAAATGGAGGCCCAGAGAGGGCTGGGGACTTGCCCAAGATCACATAGGAAGTCAATGGCAGAGTAAGGCTTTTCCTGGAGCTGAGACAAAGTTGGGTCCTTTGTTTTTTTTTAAGTTCAGAGAGGAAGGGAGAGGGAGAGGTAGGTAGAAACATCGATGTTGAGAATCATCGATCGGCTGCTTCCTGCACGCCCCCTAGTGGAGATTGAGCCCACAACTCGGCATGTGCCCTTGACCAGAATGGAACATGGGACCCTTCAGGCCGGCGCTCTATCCAGTGACCCAAACCGGCTAGGGCGGGTCTGTCTTAATTTTTCGAGGAATAAAAGAGAACAGGATGCTCTGGGTACCTAATATGCCAGGCCCTGCCCTGCCCTCAGTAACTCATCCCTAAGACATCAGTGTTCCCATGTCCAGGACAGACTTCTGTCTCCTAGTTTTCTTAAACTGACCCCTCAGGTTACTGCTGACTGTGCTCCCCAAACCCCTCCACGCACCACACACTCCTCATCATACCTCCATGCACTGATGTTCCATGTGCCTTTCAATTGCCATCCCGGTTAAACAGCACAGGCCTCCGCCCCTCCATGCAAGGGACTCACAACAACAAAGTCTTTTGCGGTCCCCTCTCTCATCTGCCTCATCCCAAAAAACTGCCTTTCCCCTAGCCAGCTCCCTGCCAAACTTGTGGCCCACAGGAGTGTGTCGCCCATGAGAACCGGAAAAAGCAGAGAGCGGGGAAGGCCTGGGTCTCAGCGCGAATTTCAAGGGGACTAAGGGAGATCTTGCCTGGCAGCCCCAGTGCCCCCCTAAGAACCAAAGTTCTGAAGGTCTTTTCCATGGAGCTCACCTGGGCTTGGAGTGGGCAGAAGCCTCAGACAGTGGGAGAAGGTTTTCGGGAGTAGGGTGCATGGGTTGCAAATTCATGGTGATGAAAATGATAACGCGGTGCTAGACCATAGGGAGTGGTGAGGCCTCTGGCCAACAGGAGAGTGCATACCCTGCCTGTAGGTACGAAAACTCAAATATTTGAAAAATCATGTGCTGGCCAAACTCTACACTCACGTTTGGGCCACGGGTCACCAGTTTGAAATCTGGTTCAAAATGAGAACATTCTGGGGAGCCTTCCAGCTCCTGGATATCCCTCTGGGGAAGTTAAGGAGAGAGGCCTTGGCTTCCTCTGAGACTTTTCCAGGCCAGCCCTCAACTGTGACTACCTGACCACCTAAGAGTTGGCCCCACTGACGAGGGGAGGGATGTCAGGGATCCCAGGGTCCCTGAGTTAGGAATCACCATCTACTAAGGGCTAGAGACCACCCCCGCTCCAGTGCCTGCGGAAGTTAGTTTGGTATCTTCTCTTAAGTTAGTGTGGGGGCCCCTGGTTAGGAAGAACCTGCATTGGATGGGAGGAGAGTCCAGGCTCAGGATGAGGACTGAAAGCCAGAACCCAGCTGCCCCATCCAGCGCTGGCCCCTGCCACCCTTTGACACCCGTCTCCCTCCCGGGTAAAGCTGGAGATCGGGCCTGCAGGAGGAGCTATCCATTTCCGTACTAATGTGCTTGGTGATTCTCATTGAAAGTGCCAAGCCATGTGGACAGCAATGGGGATGGAGCCTGAGCACCATCTTCCTAACCAGAGGGGCTTCTGGGACCCTGGGGCTGGAAGGAAAAGGAATGGTGTTTGGGGAGGAGCTAGGACATTCCCAGGTTCTTGGATGCCTCAGGGAGAGGCAAGGGGAGGGAGAGCAAGAACTTATGGAAGTGGGAGAGGAAGGCTCCATCTGGGATGGCCTGGTTCCTGGAAGCAGAAAACTCCCCAGGGAGGGAAGGGTGGTCCTCTCCTGTCTGGCCACCTCAACACTTTCCTTCTCACTGCAAGGAGGGGCTGCCTTCTCCTCAGCATCCTGGCCTTTTTTCTATGCACATTGTAAGGGCACCCCCAGGCCAGACCGAAAGGGTGAGGGCCTAGGGCACCTGCAATAATCCCAGAGTGGAGGGTAGCCTGAGGCAAGAGGTGGTAAGAAAGGCACCAGATGGGACAAGGCTATTCCTCTGTTTCCCTCTCACCAAATCCCAGAATCCATCTCCATTGGGCTAAACCACCAAACTTGGAGGCGCCTCATACACAAAGCCCGCCTCCCCCCACCCTTTGGTTTTCCAAGCCAGTCAGAAACACCAGTGGCCGGAAAGGACCCAGCGACTCCCAGAGCCCCCTGTTATTATTTTCACCCCTGAGGATCCTAGAGGGTGGGAGATTCTTCTAAACAAGCCTCCATTCTTGAAGAATAATTGATTTTCTCATATTCAATTAACTCAAGCTGAGTTTCTGGTTGCAAATAAATGCTACCAAGACCTCAAGTTAGCTTCTAGGGCCTGGGGCATATCTGTGTTGTATCGCAGTGTTTACACAATTATCAAGAGCACTAATGGGCATGCGTTCCTGCCCCCCACCCCCACCCCCAGGGGTTAGGAGCCCAAGGTGAGAATCATAGCCCAGCATCCTGATTTACTGAGAGAGTAAGCCCAGAGAGGCAGCCAGCCCAAGGCCACACAGTGAGTTGGTGGCAGGCTGGGTTTTTCAGGGTGCCGCTTGAGCACTCCCAGGACTGACCCCTCCTCTCCAACCACGCCCCCCACTCCAGGAACCACTAGCCATGCCTAAGGGGCGGATGTCCCTCCCTCCGCTCAATTCCGGGTGAGTCTCGCCTCCCAAATGGGCCCCCCACCCCTGTCCATTTCTGTCTCCGATTCCTGTCCGATCTCCTGGTATTTACTACATCTGTGCCATCCTCAGTCCTCCACCCCCTGCTCACCCCTCTGCGCTTCCCCCGGGAGGGGGAGGGGCCCCAAGCTGGGGCTTCTGTACTGAGACTTTTTTGTACACCACAAACTTTTTGTATATTTTTAATTTTGCTGCGACATGAGATATTAAAAGTCATTTCAGTACGTGTTGTCTGTGTCCTATTGTTTTGGCTGTGCTGGGTCAGAGGAAGGAGAAGGGGGAGGCGGGACGGGGAGGAAGGACACCCTCTCCCATTTGGCTGGGAGGGTTAGGCTGCTGCACAAAGCTCCCTTCATTGGCCAGAGCCTCCATCAGGCCACCAGAATGGAGGGGGTGCGCAAGGGTTTTAGGAATTAGCTCCAAATGCTTCATTTTACAGATAAAGGGGGGAAAGAGATGGGGTGGGGGCTGACTTGCCAGAGGTCAGAGAATGAGTCGGTGACAAAATCAGGACCCAGACTGAAGTTTCTAACTCCCCAAAACAAATATTTATTGAGTACTTACTACATGCCAGGCACACTCTTTACTCTTTTAGGCAAAGTCAATTGATATCTCTCCATCTCTCTCTCTCTCTCTCTCTCTCTCTCTCTCTCTCTCTCTCTCTCTCTCTCTCTCTCATCAATGAAAAGGACCTATCCTCAGGTGAGGATTACAAAAAATAAAAGGAGAGGTTGTGCTCTCCCCTGGCTGTTTACCCTTCCACTGGTGAGACTGCAGTTGTGTGGAGAGCCACCTTGAAGCTGAGAGCGCCGCCCTAGTGCGGTGGAGCAAGCTAGGAAGCCCCGGGCCCTGCACACCTGGGCTCCCACCCCCGTCCTGGGCTACTTTTACGATAGAAGAGATAAGCTCCCATCACGTCTAGGCCACTGCTCTCTCTCTATATTCTGGCTAATCTATCTGGTCCTTAGGTCCCGAGAGAGGTCTTTTGAAGGGTCTCTGGGAAAGGGTTTCCCTCATGATAGAAACACACAAGAAGGGGAAACTTTTGCAGGATGGTGGTGGATGTATTACTCCTAAAGCCGCAACAGCCATCTTGCCAGCTGTATGAGTTTCCTAGAGTGAGGTGACCAGATTTTAACATTGGTAAAGCGGGACACCATTGACCGGGGGGGGGGGGGGGGTCCTTCATTATTATTATTATTACTTAAAATATTACAAAGAGTAGTACATATGTCTCTTTCCAAAAATCGGGACTTTTTTAAAACGCCGCGGGACGGGGGGAAATTGTTAGAAATCGGGACTGTCCCGCCAAAAGCGGGACGTCTGGTCACCTTATCCTAGAGCTGCCAAAACCAGCTACCACACGCTGCGGGACTTAAGCAACAGAAATTCATTTCCTCATCATTCTGGAGGCTAGAAGCCCCAAATCAAAATACTGGCAGGACTGTTTCTTCCGAGACCTCTGGCCTTGGCTTGCTGATGGCTGCCTTCTCGCATTGTCCTCACCCAGTCTTTCCTCTGTGTGTGCACACCCCTGGTGTCTCTCTGTGTGTACAAATGTCCTCTCCTTGTAGGAAATCCAGTCAGATTGATTAGAGTCTACTCTATGGCCTCATTTGAACTCATCTCCAAAAACAAACAGTTACATTCTGAGGTGCTGGGTGCTAGTGCTTCAACATATAAATTTTGGGAGACACAATTCGGCCCACAAGACCAACAAAGTGGAACTATAAGGAACTTGCCGCCATTTTTGAGCTGCTCGATTAACCAGCCCAGAAATCACTTACCATTGAACTTCCTGCCTGAAGAGATTGTCCTTCTTGCCTAAGCCACCTTTGGCAGAGTAATCTGTTCTTTGCCGCCGAAAGCATCACAGTCAGGCACTGTGTGTTTGTCCAAGCCGTTCCCTCTGCCTAGAGAGACCTTCCTTCCACATGCCCTTCAAGGCTTGGCTTGGTGAATGGCTCCTGTCTCTGCCTTCCCCCACCGAGTCGCTTGCCTTATATCAGAGTTCTTTACCTGTGTGTGTGTCTCCCTCACCAGGTCAGGGCCAGCATATGCACTGAACACCAGCTGCCACATTCCCCCCTCCTGCCCCATGGCAGGCATGGATAATCAACCCCCTTGTCATGCTGGGAGCAGCTCTGGTGTTTATAATCCTACACACACAGCTCCAGGCAGCCCCTGCCAATCAACCGGAGGTGGCTCAAAAGAGATGAATTCTATTTGCCACAACTGCTAAGTCTTTGAGAGCAAGGACTGTTTTACTCATCTCTTTTGTGATTCACAAGCTAATTTTATTTTTTAAATATATTTTATTAATTTTTTACAGAGAGGAAGGGAGAGGGATAGAGAGTTAGAAAACATCGATCAGCTGCCTCCTGCACACTCCCCACTGGGGATGTGCCCGCAACCAAGGTACATGCCCTTGACTGGAATCGAACCCGGGACCCTTGAGTCCACAGGCCGACGCTCTATCTACTGGGCATCACAAGCTAATTTTAATAATAAACCTTACCAGTGTGCGCTTCTGTTTCCATTTAATCCCTGCAGTGCCTTTTGAGGCAAGCGCCAGCATTATCCCGCTTTTGACGCATGAGGACTCAGCTCCCAGCGATGAACTAACTACCTGTTCAAGGTCATAAACATTTGACCCTGGGTCTGCCTGTCTCCACCTACTTTCAGTGACATTTTCTAAGCACTCGATCTGTTCATGGCCCTGGGAGGGAGTCGAGGGGGGCCCTGCTGTTTCTAGTGGCTTGCAGAACAGTTCTTGTCCTGAGATTCCCAGCAGTTGGGTGATATTTGGAGTAAGTTCAGAAATAACGAAAGTCCTAATTTTACAGAGAAAGGAAAAGGTTTGCAAAAGCCAGCCATGGGGGTGCTAGGGCAAGAAATCGCCTTTCACTCCCTGCTGCTGCTGGGAATTCAAGGCTTACTCCAGACCAGGCGGAAATCCCAGGTCCCCCTCTCATTCACTGTGACTTCCTTGGCCAGTCTCTGCAGATGAGCCTTTAAAAAAAAACACAAAAGTCTGTATAATGGGTATAATAATGTAACCCAAAGTTGTGAGGAATAAGTGAGACGAAATACATAGTGCTCAGCACAGAACCACAAAGGGGGCCTTTTACAGCCCAGGACACGGAGACAGAGAGATGCGTAATTGATATTTATTGACCACTTCACGTGCCAGGGGAGTTTTGATGTCAGGAGCAGTCACCGACTGGTAGAGTAGTCTGGCTCTTCCTGTTGGCCGGCAGGCTATTGGAGAGCTTCTTCCTGCTGCTAGGAGATGACTAGGGGAGCAGGAGGGTGTGGCTGTGTGAGCTTGCACTAAGCAGTCTGGGCCATTTCCCCTCCCTGGAAAAGCGGAGGGAGGTAAGGGGGAAGGCTGGTAGCTGGCCGCCTCCTGTTGCCCTCACACCCAGAGGCAGCGGGAGCTCCGACCCACATTCCGACTGAGCCGGCCCACCCATGCTTCCAGTAAAGCTTCCAAAACAACCCTGCATATTGTTCGGCACCTACACTTCAGTCTCCAACCGCTTCCCCGGTCCAGGGCTTGAAATCTTCCCTGTCACACCGCTGACTGCAGGGCAGGGCTTTGCAATTAGTGTTCCCATCAGAAACACAAGAAGCGGAACCCCAGAGGGGTTATATTAAGCAAGCTGCCCTGGATCCTGTAGCAACTCAGGTCCAGAGCTTGAGTCTCCGGAAGCCACGGGTCCTGGCAAGGGGAGGATGGGTCAGTCAGAACCTTTCCAACTGTCCTGGGTGTGGCATGCAGCGTGAATAGGCCCTAGAGCAGTGGTTCTCAACCTTCCGGCCCTTTAAATACAGCTCCTCATGTGGTGACCCCCAACCATAAAATTATTTTCATTGGTACTTCATAACTGTAATGTTGCTACTGATATGAATCATAATGTAAATATCTGATATGCAGGATGGTCTTAGGCGACCCCTGTGAAAGGGTCGTTCGACGGCCAAAGGGGTCGAGACCCACAAGTTGAGAACTGCTGCCCTAGAGATAAGTGACTAGGCTTCAGATCCATACCAGGCAGGAATCCCAGGGCCCCCTCTTCTTCACTGTGACTTCCTCGGCCAGCCTCTGCAGTTGAGCCTTAAAAAAAAAAAAAAGTCTGTATAATGGGTATAATAATGTAACCCAAAGTTGTGAGGAATAAGTAGACGAAATACATAGTGCTCAGCACAGAACCACCAAGGGGGCCTTTACAGACCAGGATACAGAGACCACTTCATGTGCCAGGAACTCTTCTAAATGCATTTAATCCTTGCAATGGCACTATGAAGTCAAACTGTATATGCCCATTTTATGGATGAAGAAATTGAGTCACGGAAGGATTTGCCCAAGGTCATAACCCTAGTAAGTGGCAAAGGCAGGATTCAACTCAGGCAGCCTGTCTCTGAATCCCATTCAGTACTGCCTCCCTTGATAGTAATGATAAGTTTAACCATCATAACCTGCTTGGACACAGTATTGTATAGTTGATGAAGCACTTTCACACCAACTCTTTCATTTAGTTCTCATCACAGCAGCCCAGCGTGGGAGACAATAGTAGCTCCCAATTTATAGCGGGAAGGGGGATACTGAGGCTGTGAAAGGGGGAACTGACTTGCCTTGCCAAGTCACACAGCGAGATCAGTGGTAGAAGTAGGGGTAGAATTTGGGATTTTCTGACTCCAAATTTAGGGGACCCCTAGCCTCATTCAACTCTCAAGCCCCCTCAACAGCAAACCTCTGGCTGGAGGCCTTGAGGCTGTCTCCCCAGGTCAGTAGCTCTGCCTCGGCTTCCACTACTGAGCTGAAGGGACCCAAGCCTACATCCAGCCCCTCCACTTTGCTCACTATCACACAGGAGGGGCAGGAACTCCAGGGCTGGTGGAGTTTCCGACCAGGCAGGAAAAAGAACAAAGGGAAACTTTGGGGGGGGAGGTGAAGGGGGAAGAGCAGTGGCTAGGAAGGCAGCAGAAGTCCAAGCGACACTTCACCATGGAATATGAAGTCAAGAAAGGGAAAAAGGTAGGTGGGAGGCTGGGAAGGATGCAGGGCAGAGAAACGTCCCTGGAGCTGGGGAAGTGGGAAGCCTGGGGTGGGAGTGAGGGGCAGAGCAGGGTCTTCTTCTCACTTGGAAGGACTTTTCTCCTCACCCTGGAGCAGTCACACATTTGGGTTCCAAACTCCCTAGCTAGCCTGTCCTCCCTGTTCTCAGCGGCCTCTGCTGTCTCTGGAATACAGACAGACAGACAGACACTGTCCAGGGAAACCCAGCCAGACAGATTCTCTTGGGAGATACTCCCAACCTCCTTCCCTGGCATCCTGGGGATCCTTCCTGTAGCTTCTAGTCCAAGAACCATGAAGAGGCCATTCTCCCTACCTCCCAAGACAGAAGGACTTCTGCAGAGCAGTTCTGGGCTATAGGCTTCCAATCTGGCTTGAGACACCTACCTGCTCCCCTGCTGGGCTCCAATCTGCTGCCCTCGCCCCTCCCCCATCTTTACACAGGGCCCCCTCCTAAGGCTGATGTTCCCAAAGGCTGCACGCCGAGCAGGAGCAGCCGTTCGGAGCAGTGTAAGCCGCCGGCCCCTGCACTCCATGCCCCTTTACCCCCCTGACTACCTCATCGACCCCCAGATCCTGCTGTGTGACTACCTGGAGAAAGAGGTCAAGGTGCGTGCGGAATGAGGAGACGAGGTGGGCCCACTCTTGGGGTGAGGCGTGTAGGGCAGGAAAAAGTGTTCCTCCACCCTCTTGGTGTCCCTGGCTGGTCTGAATATTAAACTGACAAATACAGATTCACAGGAGAAAAGCATCCATGTTTTATTCAAGTATTGCATGTCCACAGGAGCCCTCACGAGAGAATGAAGTGACCAGAGCAGGAAGCTTTTATGCCTCTTTGACAAAGAATCAATAACTGTGTGAAGAATTGACAAGGCAGAGGGTTTCGGGCTAGGGCTAGGAAAGGGTGAAGAAGTAACAAGGTTTGTTTATAGAGCCTTCTCGGGCCTAAATCCATGTCTGCCTTCCTCCTGGTACAGAGAGGGCACCTTTCACACAGATTTATCTCCTGCTTTCAGGGGAGGGGAGGTCAGGAACTTCTCTCAAACTCCTTTGGCTTAAGATTTTTTTTATATAAAAAATATATTTTTATTGATTTCAGAGAGGAAGAGAGAGAGAGAGAGAGAGAGAGAGAGAGAGGGAGAGAGAGAGATCAATGATGAAAGAATCATTGATTGGCTGCCTCCTGCACATCTGCTACTGGGGATCGAGCCTGCAACCTGGGCATGTGCCCTTGACTGGATCAAACCTGGGACCCTTTCGTCCATAGGCTGATGCTTTATCCACTGAGCCAAACTGGCTAGGGTAGTAATACTTTTTTTAGCACTACTGTATGTCCTAAATACTGCATGGGACTAAAAATACTAAAACAACAACAAGCATTTGTTGTTTATATGAAATTCAAATTTAACTAGAATCTTGTATTTCATCTGGCAATCCTATATGGAGGGAAAAGCTAACACTTAAAATTTGGGAACTGAAATTTCATACAGAATAAAAAGAAAAGGTTTGATTAGTTAAATCCACCTAGAAGAACAAAACTAACAGTACTTTTAAAAAACAAAAAAACAAACTTCATTCCACCCTATTGGGTTTGGCTCAGTGGATAGAGCATCAGCCTGCCGACTCAAGGTTTGATTCCGGTCAAGGGCATGTACCTTGGTTGCGGGCACATCCCCAGTGGGGAGTGTGCAGGAGGCAGCTGATGGATGTTTCTCTCTCATCGATGTTTCTAACTCTCTATCCCTCTCCCTTCCTCTCTGTAAAAAAAAAATCAATAAAATATAAAAAAAACTTCATTCTTATATTGATGGAATAACATATAAGGCAACTGATAGCATTAAGTTATAACTAAGAATAAATGAAGAATCAGTTTATTGATTTAGGGCATCATTTTTCTCACAAAACGATGTCCGGGTTGGATACAACATTCATTCCTTTCGATTTGATTTCTGCAACAAGATCCCAAAGAGGGTGAGTGACTTGCACAGTCAGTTGATCCTGGTGTTTGGGGTTGACAGAGCTACTCAGGTCAGTTCTGTAAGCTATTATAGCGACTTCTGATTCCATCAGGGCTAAATAACTGTGTTCAGGCAATAGAAGCCAGCAGGGAGAGTGTGGGCTGTGGCGTGTGGGGTCCAGTGTTGTCCGTTCTCGTGATGTGAATTGGACATGTTATTTACCTTTGCTGGGCCTTCGTGTTCTCGTGCTTCACGTGAGGGTGAGTCCTGGCTGGTGTGGCTCCGTTGGTTGAACATTGACCAGTGCACTGAAAGGTCACCAGTTCGATTCCTGGTCAGGGCACATGCCCAGGACATCAATGTTTCTCTCTCTCTCCCTCTCCCTTCTTCTCTCTCTAAACAAACAAACAACGAAAATAATAAATACAGATTTAAATTAAATAAAGTGAGGATGAATGTGCACAAAGCTCTCAGGACTGTGCTGTGTCTGGCTTCTATGACTAGCTCAATAACAGTTACTATCAGGTTCTTATTATTAACTCAGATATTTCTATCGCAGTCTATCTGTTCTGTATCAGTGAGGAGGTCAGGGTCCTCCAAGGCTTCAGAGTGACTTCTTTCTGCCCTTCTCCCACCATTCCCCTCACCCCATCCCTTTTTGCCATCCAGTTCCTGGGCCACCTCACCTGGGTAACCTCCTCACTGAATCCCTCCAGCCGAGATGAGCTCCTGCAGCTGCTGGACACCGCCAGGGTAAGGCTCTGAAGAGGGGAGAGGCCGGGTCTGTCCCCTTCTCCGTCTCCCACCCAAGGCCCCCGGGACTCAGGAGATCCGACCCACCACACAGCAGCTGAAGGAGCTGCCGCTGAAAACCACGGCGGAGCAGGACAGCATCCTGAGCCTATCGGCCCGCTGCCTGCTGCTCACCTGGCGCGACAACGAGGAGCTCATCCTGCGCATCCCCACGCACGAGATCGCCGCCGCCTCCTACCTGCAGGACGACGCCCTGCACTTGCTGGTGCTTAAGACAGGTACAGCGGGCGGAGCCTGCGCTGGCTGGTGCTAAGGGAGGGCCAGGGGGGGAAGGGGAAGAAAAGTCCCAACTTCTTGTTTTGGGAATGTGTGTGACCTGGGGCATGAGCAGGCCTGAGGCTGGATGACGGGGTGATGAAAAAGGCCTGTCCACCCTATCCTGAGACGAGGGTCCGGCCACGGCCACCTGCCGGAAGACCCAGCCCAAGGCTGAGGTCGAAGAGTGGGCGCCTGACCCACCATCCTGAAGTGGTGAAG
>PVJC01001060.1:0-52366 GCA_004026665.1 Murina feae
TTGGAGTAGTCATGTGATGATGGGGATGGGTAAGACTGTGTTAGGTTTGTAGAATAAAGAGCATGTTGGCCAAGCAGAATTCCAAAGTTCTAGGGGGAATAACAGAAAATAAGACATAAAAAGTAATCTGGATCTAGAGCTTTTAGTTCTGGATGGGGAAAAATTGGCTGTTCTGAGAAGAGTAGAAAAGCAATTAAATCAATATTTTAGAAAGATTCATTTGGCAGGACACGAGATGTGCTTTGGAGGGAGATAGACTGGAGGCAGAGGGCCAGGTAGGAAACAGCAGTCACCATCCATTTGTGAAATGAGGGATGATGGCAGCAGAAATGGGAAAGTAGGAAGAGATGGGGCAAATTAGAAATAAGAATCTGTAGTCCTTGGTGACCGATTGGGTAGGGGGACAAGATGCCTGTAAGTTTACAGAGCTGGATAACTATAGAGACTTATGGGCACAGGTGGAGTTGGAAAAGTCATAGGCACCTCCCCTCTTTTAACATTCTTTCTACTAAGAGTAGGCTGTCTATAGTACAATTCTTGTTTCCCAGTCTAGGATTTTACAGGGAGGTGTAGCAGTGGCGGCAGTGGTGGTGGTAATGATGATGGTAATAGTGATGATGTTGGTGTGATGAAGGAAGATGACAGCTGTAGTGCTGATAGTAATGTTGAAGGTGAAAGTAATAATGGTGCTAGAGGTGCTAACTGTGACGGGGGTGGGACAAAGTAGTGGAGATGGTTGTGCTGGTGGTGATGCTGACAGGCATAGTGGTCGTAGTGATGGAGGTGGTGTCAGCAGCATTGATGGTGGTGCTAGAGATGGTGATGATGGTAGTAGTGGTTGTGTGATGGTGGTGGCAAAGGTGTGGATGGTTTTAATGATGGAGGGAGTGGTAGTTACAGTGGTGATAGTAGCAAATTATTGTGGTGGAGATGTTGGTGACGGTGATAACAGTGGTGTTGAGGATGCAGGTGGTGGTAATGGTGGCTGTGGTTATACTGGTTATCATGGTGTGGGTGGTTGTAGTGATAGAGATTGTAGTATAAAAAAACGATGGTAGTGGTTGTGGTAGGAGTAACAATGATGGTGGTGATGGTAACAATCCTGGTGATAATGGGAGCTATTCAGCTATGAGTCTTGAGCTTAGCTTGTTTCTACTATCGTGAATTTAGGAGACCAGGAAAAGGTTCAATTACCCACAGAGCTCTGTGACCCTGCCCTACCTTGCAGTCACAGCATTAGACTGCTAGTAGACACCACCTCAGGAAAACAATCCTTAGGCTGGGATTGAGCTGAGAAGATTTTCAACCTCCAGAATTTAAGTAAGAGACTTGGAAATCACTGTTGTAATATATGGACAGTTGAACTAAAAAGACTTGTGGAGTCAGAGTCTGAGTCATCACCATGTCATTGATATGCTGCGTAGAGTTAAGGTTAAGAACAAGCTCACAAGTTAGGAGAATGAAGAAAAGGCAATGTGTAGAGGGAGGCAGGAAATGAAGCAGAGAGAAGCACAAATGTGAGACGAGGCAGCAGCCTCCTTCCTAGCTGACAAGGTCCAGGCTTCGTCAGTTCCCAGAGAGATCATCCAAGTCTCCCCTGATCTTATGTGGCCATAAAACTGCCAGCTGCATGCTTTCCATAACTTCCCTTTTACTTGGATTCCTTTGTGTGGGTTGCTGTTCCTTGCAACTAAATATCAGAGATTAATATGTTCACAGAGTACATTGCTTATTGTCCATGCTGTTGGCAGACTTGTCCAAGTTCACCAGGTCCTAGATTCCACCGTTAGATGCTTTTATGTTTGGGCCACTCAGCTATCTCCCAGGCTTATACCACAAATTATGTTTAGCATGAGATCCATTTCATATGAGCAAGGTGCAGGCTTTTAAAATATAATCTAATGCTTAATAGTGCCTCTTAGTATTTCAAAATTAGACTTTCCTCACCCTGTGGGACATCACCTCCTGTTTTGTTGTGGCAGGAATATCTCTAGTTTCTGTCTCCCATGCCCCCCTCACTATATTCTTGTTTTTCTGGTTTGTGTTCTCTTGACTTACACCTTGACCTTCCTTCTCTGCCTTTCCCCTTTCAGATGCTGAACCTGGACTCTCCATCTGACTGGTTTGGGCCGGCTCAGAAGATCCTGACGCTGCTGTTTCCTCCCCCGCGGACAGAAGAGGGCAGCTGACAGGCCGGACTCAGGCCCGATGCTCTGCATGTTTGCAGGTGTGTGAGAGAGGAACCGAGCAGGCAGAGCCTCTGTCTACCCAGCAGCCTCCATGCATCAGGCATTCGACACTGGGAGGTCATTACTGCCTTCATTTTATAATGATGAACCCAAAGCTCAGAGCGTTTCGAGTGACTCGTCCAAGTTTACATAGCGAATGAGGGGCAGATCTGGGGTGGGAACCCAAGTGTGTTTGACTTCAGAGCTCATTTTTTCTCCTTTTAAGCCAAGTTGGAATAAAACCAACATTAGTTGAGCACTATGCAGTGACCTTTAGTGAGCACTCGGTGCCCATGCTGTCTCTGTATTCTCAGCACTAGTTCACCGCCAGGCACACAAATAAGGGAAAGTTTTTATTGAATGGCTGACTGCCCAGTGCATAGAAGTAGGCAATCAAGTTGAATGGTACCTTCTAGTGAACTTCAGGGGCTAATGTCCCATAAAGAGGCTTATCTCCTCCTGTGTCTCCTAAGCCACCAGGAAGCATGTGACAGCATGTCATTGGGGGCTAGTTTAGACAGAAACCCATGCTCTTATGTCTCCATGGAGATCTTTCAATTCACTCTCTTCTCTCATTCCGCGGCCCCTGCCCCTAAGGAGGACTGTGGCATATTTCCAATTCAAACTACGATTTTGCTAGGGAATGTGACCGACAGGATCACCACATGAATCTGATGCTGGCTTCCATCCTGTAAGGAAATCCAATCAGTCCTGACACAGCATCCCTTTTCAAGATTTTGAAAACTTTTAAATCATTTTAAACTAGATTGTGATTGACAAACCCACTGGAACATTAGTGAACAGTTAAATACTAATTAGCCCAGTCCCCGCTAATCTCCCAGCTGTCAAAGGCAGAGATAGAGACAAAAGCTTCCATTAAACCTGAGTTGGTCCCTGAGGAGGGAGAGGTCAGAGGGGAGTGTTCAGTCAACTGCAAGATGATGTGAAGGAAGTCCTAAGTCATAATCATAAAAAACATGCAAATGTCCCTGTACTCAGTTAAAAAGACATTGTATTGACAGAGAAACTCTCTTTTTGTCGTTCTACTTCCCCAGGTTCCCCATTATTTAAGTGTCCTACATTATTTTTAGAATAAAGTTCAAAACCTTTCCCCTGACATTCTGTTTCCAACCTTTTAAGATTCCCAGTTGTAGTTGCCACTTCCTCCTCCACCTGGATCCTCTGCTTACAGGCTGCACATACCCTCAGGTACATACAGAGGAAGTTAACTGTAAGACACGAGGTGGACAGAGATACTGTGGCTGTGGATGGTGGTGGTGATGAGGAGTTGGCGGATGGGCGGGTGGCCAGGAGATGTGTTGAGGTGAGAAGGTACAGAAAGCTGCCTCCTGAAGACCCAAATTGGTCTGCACAAAAAGACCAGCCTACTGTGGGCTAGATCTCTATGCTGACTCTTCTCTGCCCTTCAAAATTCCTCCTTTTTCCCTCCTTCGCATATAGGTGAAGTGGGAAGTGGAGTGTCCATAACTTTTGTATAATTCTCACAGGTATTTTAAGCTCCCAAAAGGCTGAGGAACATAATTAGAAGAAATTAATATGAAGGTTTAAAACAAATACATTGATCATTTATATTGGGATCAACTAGAGGGCTTGTTTTTAATATAAATCACTGGATCTCAACCCAGAACTCTTGAATTAGGAAATCTGGGGTAGAAGCCCCAAATCTGCATTTAAAAAAAGCCTCTCAGAAGATGTACTTTAAAATTTGGGATCCACTGGCTTTAAATGGATCTATGTCATATTTAATGGTATTTTATAATTTGTGAGTACTTTATAATTATCCATATTTCTGAATTCTAAAATTTAAATAGCTCCTTAGATTTTCCCTGAAGCACAATCACATTATCAGAGATATAATTTTTCCTCTTCCTTTTAACATTTGTGATTATTTCTTTTTCTTCTCTTATTGCTCTGTCATAGAATGGGGATCAGCAAACGATGACCCCATAGTCTTAATTCAGCCACCACCTATTTTTGTATGACCCATGAGCTAAGACGGTTTTAAATTTCAAAATGGTTTTTATATAAGTGGCTACATAATGTCCTCTAGGCTGTCTCTTAGCAGACAAACCTAAAATATTTACTATCTGCTTTTTACTGAAAAAAGTTTGGTTCTGCTGTAAACATGGAAATGCACCATCCAGAGGCTTTGTGGGGAAGGACAAGCTGCCCAGCATAGAGAGTGTGATCCCTAAAAGATGTCTTGTACACCACACCTTACAGCTTGTCATTCGCTTCCAAAGAACGCAGCCTTTGACAGGCTATCATTTTGAATACAGCATTAATATTGGTAATAATGAGCATTATTGTCTTCTAACTTTGAGAGAAATGGTTCTTGTTCATTGTTATAATGTTTGCTATAAATTTCAGGTATTCTTTAAGTCTTTTTTGATATTTCATCTGAATTTTGTAGTTTTTAAGATGCAGATTCTACACATTCTGTTAGGTTTATACCTAAGTGTTTCTCTTTTTTCAAACTATTTAAATGGCATTCAAAATTGTTTCCAGTTTCCAGGTGTTGATTACTAATATGTAGAAATACAATTGATTTTGTGTCCTGACCTTGTATCCTGTGATGTTGCTAAACTCACTTATTAGTTCTGGCATCTTTTTTTGTGTTGAAGTTTGTCAAATGCTTTTCCTCCATCCACTGAAATATGATCACGTGCTTTTTATTCTTTAGTCAGTTTATATGGTAAATTATATTGGTTGATTTTTTAATGTTGAAACCGTCTTGTGTTTCTGTAACAAAACCCATTTATTGTGATGTATTTCCTTTTGCATGTTGCTAGAATGGACTTGGTAACGTTTTCTTAAAGATTTATGTCTCGCCTTGACCAGTTTGGCTCAGTGGATAGCGCGTCGGCCTGCGGACTGAAAGGTCCTGGGTTCAATTCTGGTCAAGGGCATGTACCTTGGTTGAGGGCACATCCCCAGTGGGGAGTGTGCAGGAGGCAACTAATCGATGTTTCTCTCTCATTGATGTTTCTAACTCTCTATCCCTCTCCCTTCCTCTCTGTAAAAAAATCTATAAAATAGAATTATTTAAAAAGAGTTATGTCTGTATTCATAAGGGACATATGCCCTTAGTTTTCTTCCTTGGGTTACCTGTCTTGTGAGGTACCAGGTTAGTGCTGGCTGCATGAAATTACTTTGGCCGCGTTTTCTTCTATTTTCTGGAAGATAGTGTGTGGAATTTCTTTCAATCTTTTTTTTTTTTTTTGTTAGAATATATTAATGAAACCATATATGCTGGATCTTTCATTTTGGAAAGAATTTAAACCAAATTTTCAATTTCTTTAAGAGATAAAGACTAGTCAGATTATCTGTATTTTTGTGGAAGAGTCTTGGTAGTTTGTGTCTTCTAAGGATTTAGACCATTTCATCTAAGTTGTTAAACATTTCTTCATCGGGTTGTTATGATATTCCTATATTATCCCTTTATTGATATTGCCTCTTTCATTTCTAATGTAATTAGTGTTTTCTTTATCTTCTCCTTTGTGAACTTATCTATAGTTTTACAAATATAATTATTGTTTCAAAGAATCAGCTTTTGGTTTTAATTAATGTTCTGTATTGTTTTTCTCTTTTCAATTTTATTAAATTCTTCTCTTGTCTTTATTGTTTCTTTTCCTCTACTTGGGCATCACTATTTTAATTGTTATGCTATCACATCTCCATCCTTAATCACTTAATTTTGTTTCGATGCTTAAATGTTGTTAGTTTGTCTCCAACAAATTATTTTCAAGGAAAATAATACATATGTTATATAATTTTTGAACCCCTATCTCCCTGAAAAAAATTTCTCTATTGGTCATACATAAAAGCCAACTTAACTAGGTATAAAATTCTTAGCTTATAACATTTTTCCTTTGAAAATCTGTAGATGTGCTTTCATGTCATTTAGAATTAGATATGTAGAAGTGTCTGAGGCTATCCTTGTTTGTGTTCTAGCATAGGAAACTGATTTTTTTCCTCCTAATAATGGCAGTTTTTTCTTTATTTTTGTAGTGCAATATTTTCCCAAAAAACATGAGCCAATTTTTGATAATTTTTACCTAGATGGCAGTCAATTCATTTAATCTCCAAGTCTTTCTTCAGCTCGGAAAAGTTGTGTTATTTGATACATTGGATTATTGCTTTATGTAACTTTTTTGGTTGTGTAATAGTTATGATCTCTCCTTTGTTAAGTACTATTATCCAAATGGAGATTTGCGATTCCCTGTTCTGTATATGTATTGACTTTTTCACTATTTCTCTGCAGTCTGCCATACCTGACTTTATTCCCTCTTAGTTCATCTTATTCTCCTGTTTTTGAATTTTTTGAAACAGATTTGTTCCTGTTTCTTGAGGCAATTTCTCCTTATATTCTTCTGAACATGCCAGTTCATTTTCTGAAATTACATTTTGAAGTTTACAGTAGATATTTCCTAGGTATATAGTTTTCTTCTAAGTCATTATTGCATTTTTTTCCCTTTGCTTTACAGTGCTTTAAATAAATAAACATATATTGATTTTCTTCTCTTCACTCAATCACTGCCTAGAATAGAGCCTGGTGAGGAAGATGACCTCTTTCTAGACATTGGGCATGTGAATATCCCTGGCCTTGCCTTTTCCCTGCTTATGTGATCACCTAATTCCCCTTCAGTCTACAGTAATTGATGTGCAGAGTTTCTAATCTAACCCCTAGGCTTTCAATAAAGGTGTCTCTTTCCTGCACTGTTCCCTATGGCTGATGTCCACCTGTCTGATAGCCTGAACATATGAGATGCATGAAGCATAATTCCAATGCCAGCAACGTCTTCCCTATGTTTATGAATATTGACAGAGGTTTCTCAGAGTGGTTATCTATCTCATGTACAATGCTCCAGTGAAAGTTTGCCACCTGTGCTTTCCACCTGATGACACTTGGCATTTGCTCTTTGATGTAGGAAGGTATTAGAGAGAAGGGGCTGCAGGCAGATGGGAAGAGCAGTCCAGCTGTGTTCAGTCGCTGAAGGAGAGTTTCTGGCACATTTGGAGTCTCTGAGTCTGGGGTGGTATAAAGTGCAATATCGTTTCACCATTCTTACCAGTATAATTTCTTCATTTTTCTGATATTCCTATTCAATTTATTGAGAAGTTAGATAATATTAAACACAGAGTTATCAGCCAACACTATGTTGAGCTAGAATTCCATCTCTAGTATATTGAGAATTATTTTAAAATCCAGCTAGAATCTACTTTGAAGGAAGACAGATTGCTGGT
The DNA here is from genome assembly GCA_004026665.1 of Murina feae. Lineage (NCBI taxonomy): Eukaryota > Metazoa > Chordata > Mammalia > Chiroptera > Vespertilionidae > Murina > Murina feae. Next base: position 7,497 of record PVJC01001060.1, read on the forward strand.
TTTGGGGTTTTTGTTGTTGTTGTTGTTGTTTTATCATTTACACCTCCTCCTACACACTCTTATACACACTCATACACAAATATGCCTAAATTAAATTCACTGTGCACTCGCTACAGATAGTTGATAAAGAATTTTTGAAACAATTTATATTTATTTAACAAAAAATAGTAGCTGTTGCCAAAATAGCAGCTGTTCCCCATCTAAACACATGCGTAACTGATGATCTCCCAAGCCATTATATGCTGACTCATAGTTTCATTTTATTCTGATGTGAACATGTTATTCTCTCCAAATCACTTCGGAGTCACCAACTCCTCTCCCTCGGGAATTCCCGGCCCAATTAGCAAACCCTTCTGTCTTCTATTACACTATCTGTCATAGGGCTTGCTAAGCTCCAAGCCCAGCACAATCTATTTCGAGCCTGTTGTTCCTCCCACTGGAATTTTTTGCAATTCTTAAATATCAAAGAATTTATTTTTAAAATAAAAACTGATAAACAAGTTGTAGGAAAAATGTGTATTTTCCTCCCAGGAAAGACAACTGCAAAATGTCAGAAAAACTCATAGACTTCTGACTTATCATCTTCTCTGCCCCTGGCTTACACGGCGACCTCAACAATCCCACAGAGCTTCCCTTCATAACTGAAAAGGCAGAGCAGAGGACACTCCACTGACTACAGAACCAAAAGCAGAGAAATGCTCAATTAGAAAAAAATCAGATGCCATAGCTGTGTATATTGAAACATGTCTGATTCATAATATTTAGCTGCTCTCTCACTGGTCAAGTCCTTTAACACTCTTTTCGCTTTTTTTAAAAATAAGTTTTTGTTGATTTTATAGAGATAGGAAAGGAGAGGGATAGAGGGATAGAAACATCAATCAGCTGCTTCCTACACGTTCCTGTCTGGGGATCAAGCCCACAACCCGGGGATGTGCCCTGACTGGGAATCAAACCGGTGACCTCTTAGTTTGTGGGCTGATGCTCACTCACCCACTGGGCTCTTTTGACATTATTAAAAGCAGTTAGCATGGCCTAACCCATTGCATTTACTCTGCTTAAACCCAGTGTTTTTCTTTGTTGAACAATGGCTGTAATCGTGTTTTCTCAGGTCTCTTAGGAGTCACACTAATAAGAATAGCAGACAGTCCTCTCATGTGCATTCTAAGAGCAGATTTCTCATGTGGCAAGTCACAAAAGAAAAAATATCATTTCACCCCAAATGAGGCCTGTATCTGAGACCCTGTGAGGTCATGTCTGTACAGCAGGCTGGAGTCCTGCTTCAGTTTTCCTATGGAGGCAGGAGCGGTTTGGCAATGACATAAAGGGGCCCTGATAGGGACTGTTCACTTTTTCTTAGGTGACAGGCCTAGCTCAGAAAAACAAGACAAACAAAAGTATCCAATCAGCTACGCCCATGGCTTGCCCAGGGCAAAATCGCCCTTGTCTAAATCACCTCCCTGCCTCCTTTAAAAATAGGTGTTGATGTGAAAATGAGGCTCTCTAATTCTTACCACCTCACTGCCTTTTCTCTCCTCCCTGGAAAAGTACAAAGCTGACTGGATGTGTTCCTTGAAAGTTGATATCCATCATCAGTGGGCTCATCTGATGAGCATCACAAAATAGACACATGCATGTGTGTTTGACATAAAAAGTCTCATGTCTAAGAGTAGAATTTGTCAGTAGAAAATCTCTTTGTTTTGTGTAAAGCCCTAAAATACCATTTTGTTTTTTTAAAAAGACCCAGAGAGTGTGGCCTGAGGTCCAGGGAGGGAGAGAGAAACGGGCTCTTCTGCCCCACACATCCAGGCTTGGATTCCAGAACAGTCTCCTGAAGGAGAGCAGGTCCCAGAACATGGAAAAGGGAGGGGGGGGGGCTGATATTAAAGGGAAACAGCCCAGGGAAAGAGCTGGTGGTGGAAAACTGAAGAGAAAAGACAGTCCCCAAAGTTCCGAGGGTGAGCATGGTGGGAAAATTTAAATAACTAAATTGTTTAACATCTACTCTGAAGTTCTTTGTTGTGGTATACAGTCGATTCTCGTTATTGATCTTAGTTATCTAATCTAATAAAAGAGTAATATGCTAATTGTGTTACTTCCCTACATCCCAAGCCACACCCACCAGCCAATCAGAGCAACTATATGCAAATTAACCCAACCAAAATGGTGGCCAGCAGCCACAGAGATAGAGCAAATAGGAGGCTTTGTTGCCTCAGCAATGGAAGAAGCTGCCTGCCTACACTGCCTGTGGCCTCCACTCAAGGCAACAAAGTTTCAATTATAGAAGATAAATAAACCCCAGATATCTGCTTCCAGCCAGCCTTGCTGGGAGTTTGGGTGGCTGGGGGCTGTGGCCAGCCTGCAAACAGCCATTAGTCACTTACCCAGGCTGGCCAGGAACCCCAGTGGGACCCCCACCCTGATCCAGGACATCCTTCAGGGAAAACCAGCCAGTCCCCACCCATGCATTAGGCCTCTATCCTATATAATAAAAGGGTAATGTGCAAATTGATCCTAATAGCAGAATGACTGGGAATGACTGGTCACTATGATGCACACTGACCACCAGGGGGCAGATGCTCAATGCAGGAGCTTCCCCTGGTGGTCAATGTACTCCCACAGGGGTAGCTCTGCTCAGCCACAAGCCAGGCTGATGGCTGCCAGTACAGCGGTGGTGGTGGGAGCCTCTCCTGCCTCATTAGTGCTAAGGATGTCCGACTGCAGCTTAGGCCTGCCCCCTGCTGGCAAGTGGACATCCCCCAAGGGTTGCTGGGCTGCCAGAGAGACGTCTGACTGGGGCCTGATGGCCTGGGGATTGGGCCTAAGCCAGCAGTAGACATCCCCTGAGGGTTCCCAGACTGCGAGAGGGCACAGGCCAAGCTGAGGGACCCCTCTGAGTACACAAATTTTTGTGCACCAGGCCTCTCATATCCTATAAAGCTGCTGTGACCCCTGAATTAATTAATTCTGAATGATTGCTCCTAGGGGAAGTACCAGGCGAGGTTCCTATGAGCCTCTGGTTGAAATGTTTTCACCAACTAATCAATATACAACCTTGTTTTATGTGCTTTTCTGCTTGAAGACACCTTATTTCATATAATGTTGACATTGAACTCATGGCCAACAGAACTATAACTTATGATTGAAAAAAGCTTAGTTTGTATGGTGGTTACCAAAGGGAAAGAGGGTCGGGGGAAAGGACAAAAGGGAAAGTGGGTCAAATATATGGTGATGGACGGAGACTTGACTTTGGGTGGTGAGCTCACAATGCAATATACAAATGATGTGTTATGATACCTATATAATCTTATTAACCAGTGTCACCCCAATACATTTAATAAAGTTTTTAGGAAAGAGAAATGTTTGTTTTTTTTTCTCTGTAAAGCACACTGCACTTAGGAACGTGAGACATACATTTTAAGCAATGAAACCACCAACAAAAAGCAGAAAATTGTGAAAAGCATGGCACTAAATAGGCCACAGAAAGAACTCCTGCTGGCAGTATGGGAGCTGAAAGAAGGCAGAGTGTCAGCTTGTTGTCAGCTGGGAATGCATGCACATGGAGGGGGACCTGAACTTTCTGTCACACGTGAAAGCCATGAGTATGGATTGGGGGTTACAAATAAATTATAGCAGGTACGTGCATTCCTGAATGTGGAATGCATGAATGATGGGGTCCACTTGACTTGGATATAATCTTTCCTCGCTGTGATCCCCAAATTCTGACTAAACACTTACTTTACAGAATGTCCCATTATGAGTGTCATTTAGAAGGATCAGAGTTACTGATGCAGGGTTGATGATTAGTAATTATAGTTATTACTCTTCATACTTCACAAAGTGGGGAATGAGACAACAAAGCCTCCCTTCCACACACACCTTACAACGCCTACTTCCCTTCATGGTTACCCTTTACTATTTTAAAATAGTTAAACTATATAAAGGTGGGATGTCTGTGTGCATCTGTGTGCGAAGAAAGCATTCTGTGACCTGCTTAGTCTAAACTCCACAAGGAGTGTCTTTTTTTTATATAATATATTTTTTATTGATTTTCCACAGAAAGGAAGGGAGAGGGATAGAGAGTTAGAAACATCAATGAGAGAGAAACATCGATCAGCTGCCTCCTGCACACCCCCCACTGAGGATGTGCCCGCAACCAAGGTACATGCCCTTGACTGGAATCGAACCCAGGACCCTTCAGGCCGACGCTCTATCCACCGAGCCAAACCGGTCAGGGCACAAGGAGTGTCTCGACACCAGAATCCTTGTTTCCATTTGCTCCTACCCCTGCCTCCTTCAGCGCACCCCGCCCCCCCGATTTTTATGAGGCTGCTATCAGAAATGGAATCTTCTGTCTGTTACTTGCATCTTAGTAAATTCAGCTCTTCATTTATTATCCCATTTAGTAACCTATTCCTTCCTTCTCTCCCTGTTTTCTTTCCTTCCACCCTTCTCCTGGTGGAAGCAGCCAATGCTAGCAGGGATGCCAGGCATGACCCCGGTAGCCATTCCACACACTGAAGCCTTCCAAAGGAGGGCTGCTCTGCCCTCCCACAGTTCCCTTCTGTGGCCTTTTATTAAGACAAGAAACTTGTGACAAAACTTCTAGTCTTAGAAATTCTGGCATCTGAGGTCCTTAGCAAATATAATTGATATACATACACATGTAACCCAAAGTTCAAAGTATTTGTCCAAGAAACCTCCTCTGCATTGCCTGCCACACAGGACGCCCGTCTCAGAATCATCTCCACGTATGCTGCCAAACGCGCTAACTTAAATGCCTCTCACCTGGGCAGTTGTGACCAGGACAGTCAACCTCCAGTCCCGACATCAGCTTTCTCCTCAATGCAATGGGAAACACATCTTGGCTCTTCCCAAGGTTCTGCCACTATCAGGGTGGGTGAGCGTAGCCCTGCCTCTTCACCAGCCTTGGGTTGAGGATTCATTCTCTGTAAGTTAGGAGACTGAATCAGGTAAACTTTACACATTTAAGGGGGAGTGGGCAAAATATATATATATAGTTTAAAAATATATAAGTATATATGTTTATATAATGTCTAGTTCAATTTACATTATAGGGAAACAACACATTTTCTTTTATATAAGTATATCCCATTCCATGTCTAGGACAGACTTATGTTAAAAAATCATTTGTCATTTCTCTGAAATCCCAATGTAACTGGTGTCCTGCAGTCTGTCTCGCGGTCCCATGGAAGGTCCCGGTTGGCACCAGCCTTCTGAGATGGTCTCTGGCCTCTGTCAGTCAGGGTTCTACCAGGAAGGCAGAACCGCTGAGTTATGGAAGAGATTTATTGCAGCAATGAGACCTCACCCAATTGTGGAAAGACCTGGGGAAGTGATTTCAGGGCGGAAGTGGGAAGATCAAAGAAAGAGTCACCAGCAAGTCAATGGTGAGGCTGAGCACTTCCAGCCACCAAGGCTGGGCCTTGGAGTGGCTACCACTTCTTGGTTCTGCTGCTGAGCATCTGTGGCCCTTTGGGGCTTGTGGTGGTCCCGCGTCTGCCTGGCACCCCACCTCATAAAGAAGGCCTTCAGACAATGCTGGCTGCAGCTCCGCCTCCACGCCCAGTTACCTGTCTCCGTGTTTGTTACAGCGCATGTCTGACCTCATGATTCTCTCTCTGTGTGAGAGTTGTCTTTTCTTTGTGATTTCCCATTGCACATACTTCTGCTCCATAGGAGTGCTATGCTGAGTGGGAACGAGTGGTTTTCAGGGGATCAGAGGGCACAAGGGCACTTGCCCCTGAAGGACGTCTGAGGAATGTGTTTTTAGCAAACTACTTTATTTATGTAGTGCTCTACCATTTATTTATAAATCCTGTTCACATAACAAGAGCCAGTCTGAGCAAATATTTGCATTTTCCTGGGGAAACAGACTTATCTAGTGTTGGGGTCTAGTCAAAGGGCAAGGCTGGAACAGGACATCGGATGTCCTCCTGTCCAACCGGTGCCTCACTGAACGAAGCCATGCAATTGGGAAAGGAACCTCAAGATCTCCCAGGCCAGGAGGCTGTCATCGTCACATCCATGGCCTCACACAGGGTTGCAGGAGTTCTGATCAAGGAGACTTGTGTAGAATCGGACCAGATTGGAGCTTATTTTGTGATCAGTGCATCTGGCATTTCAGCGTGGCCAGCGCAGGGAGGTCCCAGCTGACACCAGTCCCCTGGCCTGCGCAGTGACCTCTAGCTTTTCTCCTTTCCCAGGTGGGGGCAGGGCCGCCCTCCCCCTCAGGCTGACACTGGGCCCTGGGCCTCCTGCACAGAGGTCACTGGACCCTGTATGTTTCGACAAACGTCTCTGGCATTTGGGAGCGAGGAGCCCACAGCGCCTGCTCGTTGCAGAGGCCTTATCAGTTGTTGATGAGACCCTGTCTAGGCTCACAGACAGGCAGTTTCCTCCAGGCCGAGCCTGAGCCCGCGGTGGAGCCAGAAGAAGGTGATAAGCCCCCCGAGAAGATTTTTTAGGAGCCTTGCCTATCTTTCCCACGGAGTCGGCCGGGCGCATTTTCCACGGTCGCCGTGCACAGATAGGGCGGCTGCCCCCGGATAAGGCGGCGGTGGGGGAGGGACGCTCGAGGGGGCAAATGGTTTTCCCAATTAGCTACCTCTGGACCCTACAGGCGTGCTCTTTGACGGCTGTGTGTGTGTGTGTGTGTGTGTGTGTGTGTGTTAATTGTAAGAGTCCCTCCCTGGCCAGCCTAGCGAACCCTTAATGGCGATTGTGGCTACCACTTAACTGTCCATCGGCTACGTGCGTCTGGCTGCACAGCCCTGGGACAGGGAGGCCGGGCCTGGTGATGGAGGGAGACTGAGCCTCGCTGGGCCTTCATAACGGATGCTCTGTCCGCCCGGGCAGGAAGGCTGTGGTGACAAGGGCAAGGGACTGCCACAGAGAAGCCCAGGGGCCGGGGCCAGGCCAGGCAGGTTACAGAACGTCTGTGCCAGAAGCCACCTGCGCACCCCCTGCACAGTCTCTCTGCCCAGTGTCCAGGCCAGGCTGGAGGCACCAAGACCCCGCAGACCCCGCCACTGCAGGCCAGGCAGCAGGAAGGTAGTGGCTCCTGGGTCCAGACACCCACCTCTGAGCTGGACGGACAGAGTGATGCACGCACCCTGGGCTTCATCACATGTGGAGGGAGGGCTTAAGCCGCATGTGCCGTGTGGCCGGGAACTGAAGTCCCCTCCGCTTTTGAATGGAGTGTGTCATGTTATTCCTTCACGCCTGCCAGTGCGCTGCCTCGTTTCATTGATCTTATTCTATTTTCCAAGAAGGACTGGGCTGCAGGGAGGGAGCCGCAGGCCCGTGTCACACCCCTCGCTGGGCGGAGTGGGGAGTTCAGGAAGTGACAGCTTCCCTATGTTCAAGCTGCTTTTGTTCTCTTTAACTGTTAGTTTTGTTCTGGCCATTCTCCAAAGGGCAGACCCAGACCCACTGGAGTCCCTATGTGACTGGGGAACAACATCACAGTGTGTGCTGGCAGGTGGGGACAGCAGAGGGGGCAGTCGTCAGGGTGACCCGATGGAGTAGGTCTACCTCAAAGCCATCCAAGAGGCTGCCCCTTTGTCCACCCAAGTTCTCCAAGTGCTAACAACAGACCATATGGAGCCTCTCAAACACTCTGCCGTGGTTTCCCCGCTGCCCATCACACCACAGGCACACACTGTGCTCAGACCCCTGGTGCGGAGCAGCAGGCGGGTCCAGCCTCATGTTCTTGGGCGAGATGAGACCCGTCCTGCACACGGCACAGTGATGGGCACGTAGCAGATGAACAGTATGTGGTAGCCACAATCGTCATTATTATCATCGCCATTAATGTGTCTAGCGAGTAGCAATGGTGTGATTCGGGGCTGGATCCTTTACTACAATGAGAAAGGCGTAAGCAGAGTGAAAATGAGAATGGCATAGGATGGGACTTTATGTAACACTCCCCAGAATCACGGACGGAAAAAGACCACGTTGTAAATACCAAGGCTGGGCAGCCGGCCCGTTCCTCCACAGAGGAGGCTGGGACACACTCTTTCTGCTCCTATTTATCCGGAGACACCCGAGCCTCGGGAGAAAGACGTAGGTGCAAATGCCTTTCTGGTCTCGCTGGAAGAAAGAACTAACGAGCAGTCTGCAGAGGAGACTCCCAAGCCCAATACTGACCTCCCTGCACAGCTTCCTTTATTTTGGAACTTGATAACTCAAGGCAACCACCAGCAAAGACCGCCGACTGCTCACCATCTAGGTCAAGGGTAGGGAGCCTTGTTTCTGCCAAGGGCCATACAAAATTATCAACTTAAAAAATCAGCCTGCTATATTTGGTCCAACATTTCATTAACTCACCCCTAATGCCTTGGCAGAGCCGGACCAAATGATTTCTCAGGCCATCGTTCCCCACCCCTGCTCTGGGTAAAGTCCCTCACTGGAACTTGGTTTTAAGGGTTTATTTTGAAGGACAAAAGTGGAATCCGACAACCACAGCCCATGGCGTTAGCACTGCTGACCACTGGCTGCTGCCCAGTCCCAGGCAGCTCTCTCCTGAAGAGATAGCTTGGCTTCAGCTGAAATGGTCACAGCGCTGCTTAAAGACCCTGTGCTCTCTAACCTTTGAACTCCGAGGACAGACTCTGCCACTCACGGTGTCACATGGATCATTTAATAGCATCAGTAGTTTATCTTTTCAATACGGTGTGTGGAGACATATTAGGAACTTTGGTGTTTGGGGGAAATGCCAAGACCTTGTCAGGTCTGGATACATTTGGATGAATACCAAAGTCAGGGCAGGCTGGATAGTATGTGTGCTTTGTAGGTGAGGAGATAGAAGACAAGAGAAGGTTTACACTGAGCTCTGGGAATTTAAGTTCTGAAAGGTTCTGGATCTTGGAAAGCCCGCTGCCTGGGTGGGTCTAGTTGTGTATTTAACACAGCACGACAGACTCCGGAAGGGGCTATACTTTCGAGCTGTGTACTCTGGCCCGGATAGGATGCCTCAGGGGGACACTAAAGAGCTGGTTTAGTATTCCCAGGCTGTGACCCAAAACCCTCTCTGGACCACTAACACCAGCCACGTTGCTGCCACACCTCTGTGGCTCCTGCTACAACATTACCCTGGGGTTCTCCCTCTCACCAGATGGAATGTAGCAAACCACACCCTAGAGAATTCTCAATCCTTGAGTGACCACAAGTCCCAGCACTTATGAGTCTTCCTTCTCATGTATGTTTACTGGTAAAATTGAGAAGTACAAGTTAGCCACTGGAAAAATAAATACCAGGTATAATTTTTTTTCTTTCTTTACAACAGAGTCCCTTTTACCCATCATCCAATCAACTAGAAATTTAGTAATTCAAGACTTTCAAAACATACCAGTGGTCCAAGTAGAAGTAAGACAAATAACAAACACGCCTCCATTGGGAAAACATTTACAAGCAATTTGCAGAGACTGCACTAGTAGGGCGGTATACTTGCCACTTAATACCCAAATCAGGGTCTCTCCAAGTGTGTGCCCTGGGACAGCCAGGTATCTGAGCCCCTGCATGGAGGCAGCCCTCCTACCCCCCACCCACCCTGACTCTGGAAAACCACTGTCTGCCCCTCCCAGGGCCGCAGACCTGGACTAATATCACGAGGGCAGGATTCAGGATGCCCAAACCTCCTTCCAGTACCTCGGTCCCACGAGAATGGCCAGGAGAGTCCTACTGCCCTTTGGGTCTTTGGTGCAAATGGCACAACTCAGCCAACTTTTGCCTTAACCGAATGGGCTCCGAGAGCTCCCCTCCGTGCTGTCATTCTGGAAACGTTGCAGGCATTTTGCCTGTGTAAAAAGGTGATTTCTTTTTTCTTTTCCAAATATACTGAGTTGCCTTCCGTGGTTGTCAAAGGTGACCTTGATGTGGCGCACTATGCGGTTTTAGGTTATTTAGGGTCTTCCTCCTCCGGAAGTGACTTTAGAATTTAAAGTGAATATTTACTCAAAAAAAATCTGTGTCCTAAACAACCCACATGTCCATCGATGGCTGACTGGGTAAGTAAAATGCGGTCTTTTATGTAATCAATGGGGATATTTGCTATTTGGAGATTCCGGACCTTGGTGCAACAAAGATGAACCTCCAGGATATGATGCCCAGAGAAATACGCTTGACAAAACAGACAAGTGCTAGAATAGGGTCCCACTTATGTGAGGTGCCTAGAGTAGTCAGATTTCTAGACAGAAAGTATAACGGTGGTTGCCTGAAGCTGCAGGTGGGGCCTTGAGGAGCCGAGTAATGGGGACAGAATTTCAATTTTACAAGATGGAAAGAGACTGGGAAACGGGTGATGGTGGTTGTGCAACAGTGTGACTGTGCTAAATGCCACCTAGGAAACTGGTTAAAACGGCACACTTACAAGTGTTCTGACAATTGGAGAGGGGACACGCTGCTCTCGCCTCAGCACGCGGGGCAACTTGGAGTTCAGTCTGTCGAGCAGATGTCAGAGTCCAGCAGATGCAGGGGTCCTACAGCCAGGACCCCTGAGTCCAGGACACTTCCCAGAGGCCTTTCCTGAGTCCGTGCTCATCTCGGCCAAATACTAATGCTCCCAATTAGCACAAAGACCTGCATCTGGACAGGCTGACAGGTGGTCCCCACTCGGGATGGAGGGGAGGCTGGAACTGGCCCGCCTGGGCACCCAGCAGGCAGGAGGCAGGGCTGGAAGGAAGCGGGTGGGAGATAGGGAGGCCAAGAGGGGAATGCATTGCTGACAGAAAGGAGATGTATGTTAGACCGACTTCTAATGCCAGCGGGTTTTAATCTCATTGCCCGAGCACAGTGCTCTCCGGATAACCTGAATTAATTTAGCGCCCTCTCTGCTCTTCCTCCGAGGACCCCGGAGATCGCAGAGGTACGCCTTTCTCTTCTCTCTTCTGCTTCCCTCTGAGAATTACAGCCCACGAGGACCCTTGCTGAGTGATTAAAACCAAATTGTGGGGCCCTCAGAGCTGAAAGTCCTCCCCAGCAACGTGGCACCCAGCCCTTTCTCTTCTCTTGTGACAGAACCTCCAGTCTTGGAGACCGTCTCCCTCACTGATCCCATAAAGCGGTAGCAAGGTGCACAGTGGCCCCCAAAGCATCACGGAGCACCTGTGACTGTCACCTTGCTTGGAAGAAGGGTCTTTGCAGATATGGTTAAGGGTCTCCGAGAAGGTCATCCGGGATTACCCAGGCAGGCCCTACTCCCAGTGACAAGTGTCCCTGTGAGAGAAGGCAGAGGGACACTTGAGAGCACGAGTAGACAGGCACAGAGATTGCAGGGATGTGGCTACAGACAACGGGACACGGGAGCCTCCGGGAGCCGGAAGAGGTGAGAAGTCCTGTGTCTAGAGCCTGAGGGAGCGGGACCCTGCTGACACACTGATTTGGGACTCTGGTCTTCAGGCCCATGAAGGAGTAGATGCCTGTATTTTAAGCCATTCCATTGGTGGGAACTGACTACGGCAGCTCGAGGAAACCAACACCACTGCCAACCCCAACGCAGCATGGAGTCCCCCTTGCTACCCACCTGGGCTGGTGGGACTCGCACCTTCTTTTCTTGACCAAGAGCCATGCCAGTGTTGGGCTGCACTTCTTATACCATCACCACCTGGGGGCCCTGCTGTGGGCAGGCTGTGACACAGCTATGGAGCTGTGGTCCAAGATCCCGCCCTTCTGAGCCACTTCCTGTGACACAGACGTTGCTGTCTGCATGGCACACGATGAACCCACAAACGCTAGTTTGAGATACAGACTTTCAAACAGCCGTGTAAGAAACAAGCCTGTGAACTGTGCTTTGCTGGGTGCCACTGGCTGGCATTCAGCCTGTGCCTGTGCCTCTTCATGCTCCGGTGTCACCTGCATTTTGCGACTTTTATCTCAGTGTCTGTCCTCATGTGTTCAGTGTTGTTGACAAAACGTCTTTATGCGTGATCTCTGCCCGTGAACCTGGAGTAAGAATCAGTTACATGAAGGTCTCTGTGCCTCATCTTCCTCACCTGCTGCTGAAAAGGGACTTGAGCTTGGGTTGCTCAAGTCTCTTCCCGCTCAAACGTTCTTTGGATGGAGGACGCATCCCACACAGACAGGAGACTCGGAGGGGCCCCATGTCCACCTTTGTCTTCCAGCACCAACCTTTGCTTTCAGCTTGAGGCCTTCCTCCTCGTGATGCCCTGGGCCAAAGGCACAGCATGTCCTGACTTTCTGCCACATAAAGGAAAGTGCTAGAACTCTTCTTTGCTTCTGAGAAAGGGGAGAGCTGAGGCACACCCAGGGAGCGGTGAGCTTCCTTCCAAAGAGCTGATTCCCATGGACCAGCTGCTGCTGAGCCCATCTGCCACGTCCTCCCTTGTCAGGCTGTGCATGTGTGTGTACATGTGCATGTGCGTGTATGTGTGTGTGTGTGAATAAACCTTGCTGGCCATGCCTCTTTGGTCAGCTTGCACACATAGCTGAGTGTGAACTCTCACTGTCCAGGGCACGCGCCTGTGATCTGTGCGCCCTTAGCACAACCTGGGGAACACCATCCTCGGGGGGTGTCGCTCTGTGGGCATAAAATGACCACTGCCTTTCGCAGAGCGTCACTCCCTTCATAAGTGGTTTTTTTTCAAAAAGCACTTTACTCCCAAGACTGACACCATCAAATTTTGCAAAGATGCTGTGAATGTTCCATAATCCCAGCAGGACAGCCACGTTCAAGAGTCACAGTTCCCTTCCTCTGAGCTCTTATTGCCCGACTACCCTTCTAGAAGCAAGCAAGCAAGCACTTAAAAGATTTGGCTTAAACACACACACACACACACACACACACTCCTGGTAACCTGGGAGCCCTGCCCAGCAGCTCTGGTTCTCCAGCTCATTGGCATGCGCCTACCTCCGCAGGGTCTGGCGGATGCCTCCTCACTGCCCTGCACAGGTGAGTCCGCATGGGAGCTGCCCCTGGAAATGGAATGAGGTCACGTTAAACATGCCCCCTAACAGTTTGGGAAATATTCCTACTGGAGAGTGGATAGAAACCACCTTCCCTCCTTGACTTCATTCATTTGCTTTCCCGTCCTCCCTCTCTTCTCCTCTCTCTCTTCCAGTTTTCATCAGACCTGTGTGGTGATGAAAACAGAGACCTTGACAAGATACGCCATAACTTTGGGGGTGGCAGCAGCCTGGTGGACTCCTGGGCAGGATCTGTTCGGGGGTCTGGGACAGAGGCACCTCTGGGACCTGTGTCCTTTCTTGGCGCCTCTAACTGCCCAACTGCCCCGCGCTCCAGTCTCTGCCAGCAGCTGGCTCTCTGCTCAGGGCTCCTGCTCCTCTGTCACTGAGGTTCACCCAGGGCACCTTTAGCCCCCTGACCCTTGTTAGTCTTGCTTCGCTTCTGATTGCATATTTGCAAATGCTTTCGTCGAATTCTCAAAAGAAATAATCTGATCATAGGAAGAGCTTATCTTTTCGTGGGGAAGAACGCTAGCCTTCCTCTGATTGGTGCTCCTTAATCATGCGTCCTGGGTCATGTGACTCATGTTGATCCAATGAGCTGTGGCTCAGGAACCACAGGGCACAAATCACAGCCCAGGCAGCAAAGGGCTGGGGTGAGCAGTTCGCTGTAAAGAGGGCTTGGAAAGGGCCAGCAGTGGCCTAATTTCCAGGGACATGCTTCTCTCATGTTAATCTGAAAGGGCTTTCGATAAAATAAAATTTAAAAAGGCCAGTGTGTAGATTTGAGGGACTGAGGGTCATAGGAGAGAAGAGGTGAAGCGGCAGTCATGGAGAATCGACACTGACCTTGCAGACACCAAACAAGTGTGTGCAGAAACCCAAAAGTGAGCTGGTGCCTTGTAGAGTCTTAGCCCAACATATCAAAACATTGTCAGGGCGAGCAGAGGTGGACTTGCTGGGAGTGGGGGTGTCACGGGGCAGAGAGGGAACTCTCAGCTGTGAATGTGTGCTGTGCACTTGGACGTGAATCTGGCCACAGCCCGCCACGCTGCACACCAAGGGTCATGGCACTGTGTGAATTCCATTTGCAGGTCCCATTTTTAAAAGGCAGAGCTGGCTGCCCCGGCTCTAATGGAGAGGAGCAGCCTCAAGGTTACAGCCAGGGAGGAGGAGGCAGGCCCTGTACTTGGGAGACTTGGGTTGTCAAGATGGCATCTGCTGATTTCAGCTCACTGCTGCTCAGCCACCTCCTCCCACATTCTATACAGCTCACTTTTACTAAAGATTTCTCGTGTTGCCCTAGCCAGCTTGGCTCAGTGGGCAGAGTGTCGGCCTGCGGACTGAAGGGTCACAGGTTTGATTCTAGTCAAGAGCATGTGCCTGGGTTGTAGGCTCGATCTCCGGTAGGGGGCATGTAGGAGGCAGCTGATCAATAATTGATGTTTCTTTCTCATCATTGATGTGTCTACCTCTCTGTCCCTCTCCCTTCCTCTCTGAAATCAATAAAAATGTATTTTTAAAAAAACACATGATTTCTCATGTTTGAACAACACAATGTGGCATCAAAAATGACTTTACTATAATAATCATGCAATGAAACTTCTGTAAAAAAATAAAAAATACCCTGACACCTTCATACCTGGGGTTAGGTAAACAATTTCTTAGACAGGATCTAAAACGCACTAACCAGAAAATAAACAAATAAAGTGGACTTCATCCAAATGAAAAGTCTCTGCTTATCAAAAGACACTATCAAGAAAGTAAAATGAGCCAACTTCTGAGAGAAATATTGACAACATGTACATCTAACTTGCATCTAGAATATATGAAGAGCACCTACAAATCAGTAATAAAAAGATAAACAACCCAACAAAAGCTACGTTAAAGCCTGGAACACTTTCCTAACACACAAGTGGTGTATAAACCCACGCCGAGTGCTCAACACCATTGCGCATTAGAATATGCAAAACAGGAGCAACAAGGTGTTATCAATTCACAGCCCCTTGAGAGCTGACAACACCAAAAGTATGTCACTGGGTCTGGGAACATGAACTCCCACATACGCTGGCAGAAGGGCGAAATGGTAAAACCACTTTGGGGAACTTTAATTCTGTTAAGAATTCACCTCCCCCATGACCCACAATTCCACTTCTATCTGAAGAAATGAAAGCATATGCCCACACAGACGTGGTCAAGAATGTCCATAACAGTCTAATGAACAAAACAGACTGATGAACAAAATAGAACCAGAGGCATGGATACATGGAACAGACTGACAGCTGTCAGAGGGTAGGGGGAATGAGGGACTGGATGAAAGAAGGTGAAGGAATTCGCCAAAGAACATATATGCGTAGCCCCTGGACACGGACAACAGTGTGGCGATGGCCAGAGGGAAGGTGGGGAAAATGGGGACATCTGAAAGAGTGTCAACAATAACAATAAAGTTTTTAAAACGTCCATAACAGCTTTATTCTCAATAGTGAGAAACTGAAAACAACAAAAATGTCCATCAGTAAGTTAATATAGAAATAATTTGTGGTATGTGATAAAATGGAGTTTTGATATACACAGAATGTGCGTCAGTCTGAAATTCATTATGAATGCCAGACACTACAGACAATCCTCTTTGTGATTCCATTTATGTGAACTTGGAGAGCTCGCAAAACTCCTCCATGGTGCTAGAAATAAGAGCAGTGCTTTTCTCTCGGTGTGTGCATTGGAGGTGAGGGGAGAGGGCAGAGAATGACTGCAAAGGGTTCTGGGAACTTTCCGGGTGTGGAAAGGTTTTATCTCTGAAGGGGCATGTTGGTTACATGGTGTCATAGATACTACGGTGCTCTGCCCAAAGGCCTTCCCTGGGACTGTGATTTGTGGTCTGCTCCCTTAGCCCCAGCTCGGGGACTATCAGCCAGGAAACCCATCTGCATGTCTTACTGGGCGTTGGCCTTGCTGCAGGTAGCCATGACTAATGACTGACCTATGCAGGGATTCGGAGGCCTGACCCCCTGGCCTCACTCCGGGGCACTCTAAAGGGCCATTCCTTTTCCAAAGCTCCCCACGGGGTTAGCCATGGCCTTGGTTGCAGCAACATGGATGGCCAGCTTCTCCCTCTGCCGGCTCTGCCCTTCCTCACTTGTATGCAAGTTTATCCTCTGCAACATATTTTCCACTTCAGCCTCTGATTCCAGCAAAGGGAACCAGAAATGGTCCTAGGCACAGGCTCTGAGATGAGATTTTTGGAGCCGGATAAAGGGCCAATGAGAAGCAGTCACTATGGTAGGCAGAGGATGGGGAGTTCTCAGCACGCTGCGGGGTTGGGTGGTTACAACTGGTGCTGGTGACGGGCGTGGTTGGGATATCTGAGGAAGGGGAGGTGTTAGGGGTGCACTGGGTGGGGTGAGGGGAGGAGTGACCACAAGGGTGGCAGGATTGAGTGAGTGGCTGTTGCACACATGGGCTCACCAATGCGAGTGGAAGCCCAATAAACACATCCTGTGGGACACATCAACAAAAACCAGGGCGCACAGCTATTGGGAGACGGGATGGAGAGCAGATTTGCCTGTTTTTACTACTGGCAGGAAATACTAGCTACAATTTGTTGAGCAACTGCTGTGTGCCAACAATGCCCACGTTTGCTCCTCCATTTAATCCTAATGGCAAGCCTATGGGGTGAAAAACATGCCCACTTTAAAGAGAAGAAACGGAGGCCCAGAGAGCTGACAGAAATGGCCCAGAGTCATCAGTCTCATGCGAGGGGGGCGGGGGGCCAGAATTCCAGCGCTGTCTGCTGATCGTGGGACCAGTGCTGTTTCTATCATGCAGATTGTGTCCTGGTTGCAGAGGTCTGTGCCTTAAGCATCTTGGAGAAATCGCCTGGCTTCCAGCAAGTAGGCTTAAGAAAATATGCTTTTTTCTTTCATGTGTTTGAAGACAGAATCAGTCATAAAGGGCATTCCTTTAAGACCTTCTGCTTTGAAGTGATAAAAGCAAGATTGAGGGAGGGCTCCCAGGCCCCTGATCTGGGCTCACCCCTGACCTTGGAGCCAGAAAATGTGATTTCTCCTGCCATCCCTTTCACTTACTGTACTTGCTCCGCTTCTGGGGTCTCCGGTGATATTTTTTTTTTTTCCTTAAGAAAAGAAGATAGCTGGGTTAATTTCAAGTTCTCCACAATTTATCTGTACTCAGCTGGAAGAGTGTTGAGTGGGAAAGGGTTTCATTGTCCATGAGGGCCTCGCGGCTCTTCAACACCCACCACTTCTGCCTCATGTCAAAGGAAAGCAAATAGGTTTATTAAATAGCTGTCAGAGCGAATGAGCAAGCACGGAGAACACACAGAGGGGAGATTGGATTAGAGGTAGAGGACATGCCACACTAAACAAGGGCACAGATTTATGGCCGTGGCCATGCGGCCTTTGCGACGATGCCCCAGGTAGATGTGTGTATGGGCAGGGCGGGGGTGTCTGGGTCACGGGAGAGCCTGGTGAGGTACAGAGAAGGACTGTGCCTCCAGAAAAGTGATGCTTCGGCGCAGAGCACAGGGAAATGCAGCCTTTGTCCTCCCAGCCTCTTCGGTATCAGGAGATCCAAGGAGCGCACTGGAGGGAGGACTGAGTGAGCCAGTTCGCAGCATCCGCCATCTTCCCTTTGCTACTTTGAAGCCAGTTCATGGTGGCTTTTATGCTACTTGAAACCTGTGCATTGAGTAGTAAATGCTGGTCCTATTTGGGAAATCTTGAAGAGCCTGGCTGTCAGAGCTTAACTATGAGGGGCCAGGAGCCTCTGAGCAGGAGAATGACATGAATGCCTTATGTTCATTCTCTTTATACTTATTTTAGAAAAGCGATAATCTCATCAAAGTGACCAACTAGGTGAATGCCAGCCAGCAAGGTGTGGCTGCAACTGTCCAAGTGTGGGGAAGTGATATTCCAGATGGGGGTGAATTAAGATGGAAATCAACGCTCAGATTTGAGTCATTGCTAGGGAAGAATTGGAGGGGCTCTGTAGTTAGAATTCTTTTTTTTTTTTAATCCTCACCTGAGGATATTTTCCCATTGATTTTTAGAGAGAGAGAAGGAGAGAGGGAGAGAGAGAGAGAGAGAGAGAGAGAGAGAGAGAGAGAGAGAGAGAGAGAGACATCCATCTGAGAGAGATACATCTATCAGTTGCCTCCCACACACCCTGACCAGGGCCAGGGATAGAGCCTGCAACCAAGGTACATGCCCTTGACTGGAATCGAACCTGGGATCCTTTAGTCCACAGGCCAACACTCTTTCCACTGAGCCAAACAGCCTGGGCAGAATTCTTTTACTTATTAGGAGTATCCAGGTGCTGATTTAAGAAACACAGGGCTTTATGATAAGGGTACAGTGGCATCTGACCAAACCCAGGGCAGGGAGCTGGGACTCAGAAGGGATCAGAGCCAGTGCCTTCCGTCTCTCCTCCTCCCATTTTTCTTGCATCTTCTTCATCCTCCTTTTGTATCGAAAGACTGGCATTCTCTTCACTCTTATGGAAACAAGACCACTGGTCGTTTCTGAGTGTACATGGCTCTCTCTTCCCCTTCCAACTATACATTTCATGGAGGGAACTCTGCTTGGCCCAGCTGGATGCTCGCCCCTGAGCCAATCAATCACGGCCCCAGGAGATGGAAAGGTGGGAGGTCCACATACACCAGGTTCCCCTCAGTGGATCTGGAAATGGGGTGCGAAGTACATCCCCTAGTAGCAGCCATCCTCTCCCAACCTGGTGTCACTGGATGTGGACTGGCCAGTGCCAAGTGAGGGAGAGGGACAGTCGGTGACAACAATGAGGCTCCTGGTCTGAGTGACTGAGAGAATGTAGCACCATTGCTCCGGATGGAGGTTAAAGCTTCTACAACTGGTTGAGATGTAAACATTTTAAATATAGAGCAGTGTGGGCTGGGAGAAGCAGCTGAGGACCGATCAAGGAGTTACTGTTATGACTTCCCCATGTTTCAAGGGACCAGGATCTTTCAATCCCAGCGAGGCGCAGGCCGGAATAGAGACAAGGCCAGTTCGGGGGCAATCAGGCACCTGTGAGATCAATAACCTGAGGCTTAGGGGTCCCCCTAGGGCCTCCCTGGAGTAGAGTGACACCTTTGTTCCCAGCACATTGGCCTGACACCCCACCCCACACACACAGACAAGACTCAGATGTGGGCAGGGCAGGGTCTACGGCTACTCTGGCTGCGTGCATAGTTCCTGGCTGGACAAGGAAAGGAAGCTGCCATTGGTTCACAGCAGCTGAGTGAGTATAAGCAGAGGGGAGCTCCAGGCTCCAGGGGAAGGGGCAGCAGTGGGTTACAGGGGCTGCTCTTCCAACACCCGCAGCAGAAATAGCTAACTGACCTCACAGAGCCCAGAGTCCCTGTCAGTGGAGAGCTCCAGGCAGCCCTTCCATCTGTCGGTACAAACGATGAGCCGCATTGTCACTGATGTAGACAATGGCAGGGACAGTAGGGCGTCTGGCCCAGCATGGCTGAGCCACACATTTTGTGGAAGACCGAAGGAGTCATGGCGACAATAAGCGTGACTCCAACACAAAATTCCAGCTTGGATATGAAGGTGCCTTAACTGTCTAACGAGTGTTGGGATAGCGATGGGGTTTTTACAAAGTGTTTTGCACCCAAAGCACATCTGGGCGCCTGGGGGACTGTGTCTGATCTCAGCCTGACATCCTGAGGGAAGTGTGTGGTGGCCAGGAGCCCTGAGAGCTGGCGCTCCAGCCTATCAATCCCTTCTGATGGGCAGGCTCAGCACCAGCTCTGGGGGCCTGTCTGTGCACCTGCAGGGGCTGCTCTGAGGTCCGGGGCATCATTCATCTGACCCAGAAACCTATCTCCTGTACTTGGTCCTGCCATAGTCCTCTCTACTCCTCCCCCCAACCCCCCCCGACACACACACATTAACAGAAAGGCCCTGCCCCACCCAGGCAGCAAGCCCCTTGCACCTGAACATGACAAGTAAAATAGATGATTCAACAAAGAAATGAATAGAGATCATTGGGGCCACCAGCTAAGTTGCCTGTGCTTTAGCAGCAACTGTTGTGGGAGTAATTGATCGCAGGGAAGGCCAGTCCCAGGTTGGCCTAGTGTAGTGATCACGAACTCATTTAATTTTTAAGGAAACCATTTGCCTCCAATAAATAAAAACGGAGTAAACCATGGGAGTTGAGCGCCTCTTTTCAGTGAACTCCAGTCACAGGCCCGATCTGAAGAAGGGAGACAACTGGGAAGAACTGGACGTGGGTGAACACTGGTAACCACAAGAGTGCTGACAGTCCACACCAATGCCGAGCCACCGTCAGCTTCCTGTGCATGCTGCAACCCACTTCATCCTCACATCGACTCTGTGGGGCTGAGCACCAGCATTGTCCCCATTGTACAGATGGATGATGAAACTGAGGCCCTGAAACTTGACATGATGTGTGCTTAAGGTTGCACAGCTAGCAGGTGTCAGTTGAACACCTAGAAGACAGATTCTGGACCTAGAATGGCCAAGAGCTGAGCTCAGCTGGGACTGTCAGCTGGTACCACACTCCCTGTGGGTGGGGATTCTCACATCATGGCAGCTGGACACGAAGAGGGCACATTCCAAGAGGAAGCAGGTGGGAAGCTCTGAATGAAGATAGCCTGAGGAACACTGCGTGGCCTCTTCTGATCAGCCTCTAGAGCAGGGTGAGGAACGTTTTTCTGCCAAAGACCATTTGGATATTTATGACATCATTCTCAGGCCACACAACATGATCAACTTAAAAATCAGCTGTTATATTTGGTCAGACATTTAATTAACTCACCCCTCATACCTTGGCAGGGCCAGACCAAATGACTTTGCAGGCTTATATGGCCCATGGGCTGGACGTTCCCACCCCTGGTCTAGAGTCACGGGATGCAGCATTACTCTGCCACTCATTGGTTATGAGCAAGTCACCGTGGGCAGCCCAGAATCAAGGGGAGGGTTAGTAACCACTGGACGTGGGGGAGCGGCAAGGTCCCATCGAGAAGGGCTGTGGGATAGAATACTGCTGCGGCCTCTTTGGAAAGCATGTCCGTGGAGTGGAGTCTGTGCTCATCGTATACACAGAATCCCTGACACAGGCTACTGTTCATGCCACGCAGGGTGGTGAAAAGAATCCAGCTCGAAAGTTCACAGGGCTGTGTTCTGGTTTCTGCTGCCCCCTGAACTGTCTGGCTATGGCCCGGGGCAAGTCACGTACCTGTCTGAGCCCCTGAGACCCTCGTGTCCTGGGAGAGCACCTGAACATGAGAGGAACCTGCCCCTCTCGCTTCACAGGGTTGTTGTGACAGGCACTGAGGGACCTGTGAGGGCCCTCACTGGCACAGGCCCACGGGAGACGGGTCCAGAGGGTCATTTGACGTGTGGCTTTCCAGGAGGTGGAGCGTGTGCAGACCATCTGCAGCCGAGGCTCTCCCGGACTCGTACTGGGTGGGAGGCCCCAGCTTCAAAATTAATAATGTAACCAAAGCTTTTCATTCTCATAATTGAGTTCCCCATGGAGAGCAAGGCAGCACCTGGCTTCCTGGCCTCTCCAACAGGCGGGGGAGGGGAGAGAGAGAACTATGGAGGACAACCCAGAGCAGA
This sequence comes from Murina feae, assembly GCA_004026665.1. NCBI lineage: Eukaryota > Metazoa > Chordata > Mammalia > Chiroptera > Vespertilionidae > Murina > Murina feae. Next base: position 29,066 of record PVJC01001060.1, read on the forward strand.
AAGGATACTTGGCCCCCACCACTGATTCCACAGTCGCCAACCACAGGGGACTCGGGAATGTGTGTGTGCAGCTTCCTGGGCACCCCAAGGTCCAAATCTTGGGGCTGAAATGGGAAACGGGAAATACTTCTGGTTTTGAACATCAGAAGGGCTTGAGGTGTCACACTGTAAAGATGTTGAGTGCTTACTATGAGGCAGAAATCTCACACATCTGGGAGCTGAGTATTATTCTTACAAAGGAAGCCACGATGCATAGAGGAGAAGTACATCGCCTCAGATTAGATGTCCTGGGAGGGATAAAAGCAAGACTTAAACTAAATACTCTTCGGCTCCAAAGCCCAACCTTTTCCATTATTTCCCTGTCTCTTGGCAGGGGTGGGGTAGGGAGAAGAAGGGGGAGGGGAGTGGGGGGAGAGGTAGGAACTGGAGTAAGAAGAGGACATCCTAGCTGTGCCAGCCAAGGACTTGTTGCCATGAGGCATTCCGCCATGTCCCCAGCACAAGCCTGATGCAGAGTGAGAGGCGAGAGACAGGCTGAGGGCAAGCTGCCTGGCCTGGTGGGTGTATTTCTACGGTGTGAGAATGATGCATTCTGGGCAACACCTCTGGTCTCAGTTTACTCCTCCTGTTGTATGCCACGCTGTTCTGCTTACAACTCATTCGGAAAGTGTTTGCTGGGTGCAAGACCCTGGCCTACTTCCGGGGGTACAATAATGACTGCGATCCTCTTGCCCTGGATAAGCACTCAGTTTAATGGGAGAAACAGATCATTTCTGTGCCGGCTGCTGAATGCTCTGAGAGGGAAGCATAAGGAAAACATCCGGGCTCACTAGGGGTGGCAACAGTCAAGGAAGGCTTCTTGGAGGAGTGAACATGGCAGCTGAGCCATGAAGGACAATAGATGAAGGGGATCAGGAGTGAAGTCACGGGGACACGGGAAAGAGTTCTGACTTGACTACTGAAGTGGAATGCACAGGATACTTTCTATTTCTTTTCTTCTGTCAGCCTTTAGCTTCAAGATGTAGAAAACCCAACGCAAACGGACTTAAACAATGAATGCACAACTGAACAGATAGGAGAATGAAAAGGCAGTCGTAACTACAGGAAGAGGAGAGACTTAAAATCTTAAGACAGACTAAATTAAAAGACAAAAATCGCTTTGGCAAAAAAAGCCATTAGATGGCATTCCTAGAAAGTTTTACAAAAACTACAAGGAAAATAACTCTTATTTTACACAAATTAACAATCTTCCAATTCATGGTACCAATCATGTAATTTCCTTCACAAATATAGAAAATGCATATGATAAAATTCTATAGCATTGACGCTACGAAACTGTCAGCAAACCACGAGTTAAAGACCAACGACAAATATTATACTTGATGGTGAAACATTAGACACATTCAAACACCAACGACAAATATTATACTTGATGGTGAAACATTAGACACATTCACTGTAAAGTTGAGCACAAACAAAGAGGCCTGTTACTACCTCTCCTAGTCCACATCGTATTGAATGTTCTAGCCAATGCAATAGGACAAGGTAAAAAATTAAAGATGTAAGAAATAAGAGAATTTTATTTCTAGATTAAACAGAAAACAGAGGAGGATTACAAATAAACTATTAGAACTAAGCTTTCAACAATCACTTGATCCAAGATCAACATACAACATTCAACAATATCCCTATATACCTGAAATAACAAATTAGAAATTATAATAGAAAAATGTATTGTAGCAACAAAACTGTAAGTTGGCTAGAAGTAAATCTAACAGAAGACATGAAATCTATAAAGAAAATATAAAACATTATTAGATGGCCACTCCTCGTGAGCTAGACCAATGCAGACTTAAATGAAGTCCATGAGTCAACTGATGGACTCAGTCCACACCCTGGAACAGGGGTGAGGAACGTCCAGCTTACGGGCCATGCAAGGCCCACAAAATCATTTGGGTTGGCCCTGCCACGGCATTAGGGGTGAGTTAATTATATGTTAGACCAAATGTGGCAGCTAATTTGTAAGTTGACAGTTTTGCATGGCCCGAGAATGATGTTGTAAATACCAAATGGCCCTTGGCAGAAAAAAGGTTCCCCACCCCTGCCTAGAGGATAGCATAATAACAAAGATTTAAAATCTCAACTTCGGCCTGGCCAGGTAGCTCAGTTAGTTGGAGCGCAGTCCTATATACTGAAAGGCTGCGGTTCGATTCCTAGTCAGGGCACATATCTAGGTTGTGGGTTTGATTCCCAGTTGGGGTGAGTGTGGGAGGCAACTGATGGATGTTTCTCTCTCATATAGATGCTTCTCTTTCCCTCTCCCCTTTCCTCTCTCTAAAATCAATTTTTAAAAAACCACAAACATATCCTTGGGTTAGGCTTTAAAAAAAGAATTCTCAACTTTGTAAAGTTTAGATATTAATCGGTGCTGGTGGAGATGTGAGAGTAAGCTGGTTTGACTTATTTGAAGGACAATTTGTTACTGTTAAAAGCTTTTAAAATATGCAAACCTTTTGGTCCTGCCATATGAACATATATTAAACTATAAGAAAATAATTTAAAAATGTAAATCATACATGTTCATAATTACCATGCAGTTTTTAATGCAAATAAATCAGAAATAACTTAAAAATGTTAGTCTATTTTTACCTAAATAAATATTGTTGTCTTCTCACATGGAAAACAATTCAGTTTCTATATTTATTGTTATCAATACATTTATTTCCACTTATTAAAAGGCAGCTTACAAGGCAGCAATTAGTAGATTGCCAGCTTGGGTACGTATGGTAGGTGCCTGTGTTTGTGGGTGTGCAGAACAGGGCCTTTACTGGAGAATGAGAAACTTAAGGGTGACAAACACAGCAACCCTGCTCAGCACTGCGGAGGGGGCGCCCATGTCTCCCACACAGGAAGCGGGTGGGCTGCCCCTTGATTGACTGCAAGGGAGAATGACTTCCTTGGTTTGACATGGGGTCCTTAGCCGGCACATGTGCTCTGCATGGAGAAAGGGCTGGAGTTAACCTATTTTGTTTGGGTTGAAATGCTGACTCTTAAAGGGGTTAGGGGTGTGGGGGGTTTGGTCTATTTGAAATATCTCATAATTGAAAAAACTTTAAAGGAGTTGGAAGAGAAAAGCTCCAATTTAAAATAACAACTGAAAACTTCAAAAGCCAGTAATAAACGTTGTAAGAAATGTGAAAGATGTCTATGAAGAAAGCCAGACACCTACCGAGGAGCTTAAAAGAAGATGGTTAACATGCAATCTCAGGCCGATATATAAAATGGATGCTAATATTTGCTCTGCACACAGATAACAGACTCCATTTACCCAGCCAGACACCCCACAAAGCGCGTCATGCACGTTGTCCCCGTCAATCTCCCAATAACACAGCAAAGGGGGGATTACCGTAATTCCTGTCTTACGTGTGAGGACATTACAGAAGGTCAGGGTTCACTGTCCAGAGCCAGAGGACCGGGCAGAGAGGCTGGGCCCCAGAACCTGGCCTTTGCTGCATTGTAACGCCCCCCTGGTTTAAGTGGGGTGGCAGCCTGGAGCCCTGCCTCTGGACATTCCCTTGCTCCCTAGGAAAAAAGAGCTGGTTCCGCTAAGAGCAGGAAGCTGTACAGCTCCAACAAACTCGGCAGATCCAATGGTTCTTATGCTCTAGCCTGCCAGCACCTAGTTTATTTTTTATTTTTATTTTTTTGTTCGTTTTTTTCCTTTATTAAGGTATTACAAATGTGTCCTTATCCCCCCATTGTCCCCAGCACCTATTTTTTTAAACTGCAGCCTGTGTGTTTGGTGCTAAGCAGTAAAGGGTGGCAGAAGGAAAGATGAAAGGCTTTCAAGGGGAATGTGAAACTGAGGCAAAGGCGGCCCGCCTTCCTTCAGGGAGTGCTCCTGGAGCTAATGCATTGTGACTGTTTGGCAACAAAGGTGATTTCCTGCCGCAAACAGGACGGTAAGAAACTCTAGAATCCCACACATGAAGGTTCAAGCCTCGTCTGCCCACCTAGTTCATGTATGAACTCAGGAGAGTTAGTCAACCTCTCTATATCCTGAGAAAGGGTTGTCCAGGTGAAATGAGGCGATGCACGAATAGCACATGACACAGAACTCAGCGTAGGGTAAATCCAAGTTATGTCCTCTATCATCGTGATGGTCATTGTGGTCAGGTCACCATCATTCTCAGAACCCAGAAGCCACCCCAGAACCCCAACTCCTGAGCCTTCCTGCTGCTCCGACCACAGGCCTCCGCTTTCCTGAGTCCCCCTCCGTGGTGGCTCAGGAAGGAACAGAGGCCTGGGAAGTGCCCACCCCATCCGGCCTTGCTCGAGAGGCGGGAACTGAGTTGTTTGTGGAAGCCTGAAGGAGAGACCGATGATTTGAGATAAGATAGGCAATCGGCTGGACTCAGCACTGCAGACTTCTGGTCTACTTGTAAAGGGAGTCTTGTCATTTATTTGACAGTCCCCAGGATTTCACAAAGGGGGCGGGACAAGTAAATCCGAGCCCCCAGCAGGGTGTCCTGATAACCTCAAGTGTAGAGATTGCTGACCCTGGGCCCCAGGCTTGGGCCAGCCCTTCCACCTCCCGGCTGGCTCCAGGCTCACCATTCATTTCGGTCAATGTCAGTTGGTGCCCACCATGAGGGAAGCGGTCCAGGTGGTTTTCCTCTTTAGAGGCCAGCAAGACAGTTCCACTTAAATGAATTCAGTTCCAAAACTTTAACTCAAAGCAGACATGTCCAGTCAGCATCCCTGAAGTCACCAGGGCCCTTTAGTCAGCAAAGATCTGGGGTCGGAGGCTGAGCTCCCTGTCGCCCCTCACTCTGCCACCAGTCTCACGGGATGGGGATGGTTAAACGAGAGAGTGTGAAACACCCAGGAATGCATGCAGCTCACTCAGTTAATCCTGAGGAAATAACTGGTGAGGCAGAGGGCCCTCCCGCCACTTTACCTGCTTCATATAGTGTTTTCATGCACTAGGTCGCCTCAGAACTCGGATACCACAGCAGTGGGGTAAGGCAGGCCCAGGCCAGGCCCAGGCCAGACCCCGCATGTGGCAAGCCTGCTGTACGCGTGTGTGACCAGGGCCTTTGCAGCTGCTGACCAGCGAGGGTCTTTCCGCTCACCTGTGCTTCAGGTGTGGTTCACCGCCCTCAGGATCCTGGGCACCTGGACCGGGCACAAAGCTGGCACCTCCGTGAATATCTGCTGAATGAATGACAGAAAGAGAAAAACAATGAGGGGAACTATAATCTCAGTCTTCAACTAGAAATACTGTTTATTCTTCAAGATGCGAAGAAGCACCTTCTCTCTGCAGCTTTGCTGGCTCCCTCGCCTTGTCCCCCTCCTACTATGCCCCTAAGTCCCCTTCCTCTCCCTCTCTCTCACCTCTCACTCTCCCACGATAGAATGGGTCTCTCTTTCTCTCCCTTTTCTGAAAACCTAGAAAGAGAATGTAAAGGGGTTGGATTCCCTGGCCAGGGGTAACCCAGCAGGATAAATGAAGTCTCCTCCTAGCCCTGAGCCATGGCTGCTGGGCTCCCCTTGGCTGTGGCCATAGAGAGCTTTTCCCCCGATGCCAAAGAAACAGAGCAGCAGGGTGGGACAAGATGGCACACATTGGGGTGCAAACCCATACAGGAAGGGTAGGAACTAATTACAGAGAGCACTCAGGGAAGTTTAAGGCGAGATAGAGAGGAGAGGTGTGATGTGGCGAGCCCACGATGACCACCCAGCGAGGCGGGCGGAGGACATGAACGACATTTGTGTTAGATAAACCAGTGCTTCTCACTCTGCAGTGTGCACAGGGGTTGGCCGGGCTCTTGTCCAAAGTCAGACTGTGCTCTGGTGGATCTGGCGCTGGGTTCGAGATGCTGCACATCCAACAAGTGCCCAGGTGTGGCTGCTGCCGCTGGTCCAGGAAGCAGGGTAACAAGGGTTTAGTGCAGAGGGCACTAACCCAAGCATGTCCCAGCTTATCTTTTTTAAAATGTACACAGGCCACCAGACCCGACCCTGAAGTACTCTGAATCTCCTGGTGCCCAAAGGGATCCTCTGGTCACTGTGATCTCCCTCTCATTCTGCAGCCTCTGCCTGGACACTCCCAGGCACAGGCAGTCTCCTCCAGGCAGCCAAGGCTGAAGGAGGATTAAAAATCTCAACAGCTCAATTTCAAGCCTTCAGCTCCACCCCCAGAACCACACCAGCTCCCACAGCAGAGACATTGGTGGCCCATAAAACATCAGCTCGGCTTTCCTCCGAAGTGTGCTTAATCCACACCACATTTAATTTCACTCGCGAGTGTTCCTTCCAAACAGGTGATGTGAGAGTCTGCCTGTAGGTGTCCCTGTCTCTTTCACTCACCCTCACCCCCAACACACACAGCTATGGACACGGACCACCCGGGAGCCTGGGTTACCTTAACATAGTAGGTGCTTGGTAAATGTTGGTTGGATTAACAAAAAGCTTGGCTTTTTTTTTTTTTTTTTACTACTTTGATTAATCAAATTAGATTTTAAGGCAGTTAGATCCGTGCTGACACAGATTTGGTGAGCTTGAGTGGCCTTACTTAAAGGAACTGGCAAGGAGAAGAAAAGAATAAAAACCATGGTTCCTGGAACAAATGATAATACTAGTTGCTCACAGTATGAGGAGGACAGGATTGGATTGTCCTACAATAATTACAAGAGTCTCTAATAAGAAGATACCCTAGACCCTGTGTAAATCCGAGATGACAAATAGATGGCATAAAAAGTCATTTCAATCCCTGCCTGTGCCTGTGGCAGACATTACTAAGCAATCACAGCACTTTCCCTGCTAGATGTAGATCTGATTTGAGAATCCTAAGGTTTGAATCCAACGTGGAGGTTTGTTCACCTGCCCACTCTTAGCCTTATGCTTCTGAGCATGTCCATCTGAGCTCACATTTGTACAGTTCTCTTCAGTTAATCTGATGTCCCTTTGTTTCCTATGAGTCACAGCTCAGCCTGCACCATCTTGGATTTAAGGTAAGACAGGCTCACACTCCACTGTGCATAGTACCATGAGGACAGAGATGGTCTCTTGTGCACTCATTCGTTCATTCATTCGCCAAATATTCACAAAGCCAGGTTCACCTCTATATCTGAAGTTCGTAATGTCTGTTTATCCTGGTATGACGGATGGGTGGATGGACACATGCTTGAGAAGTCACCTCTCCTGCAGGGATGCCTGGTAGTTCTGAGCCACGATATTCCTCTGCTTCCTCTTTCTATGCCCCAAATAGGCCCTTTTCTGTTTCTCTGTCTTCCCTTGTTTATACCAAGCACACTCCACACACAGCCTCACCGCCCCCAGGGGCAACACTCCCGTTATCTGAAGGCACTTCCGGACACATTCTCATCTGTGCCTTCTAGACTGTAGTCAACCAACCCAGGTGTTTCTGTAGATGGAACTTGTCTTGATGGGGAAATTTACTATTGTCAATAAGATTCTGTCATTTAGTATTCATGCAAAATGCCGTCTTAGAACTTTTACATGGCTGTTTTGTTCATTCTCATGCACAGTTGGACAAGGCAGTTACTATGAGCCCATTTTACAGTGGAGGAAATAGAGGCTCAGAGAGACCATTGATTTGTGCAAGATTTCACAGGTAGGTTGCAGAGTGGAGTAGGAGCCTCGTCTGCCTGGCTTGCAAGCCTGCACTCTCTCCAAGTGGGCTCCGGCTCCTTGAGTCTTGGTGAGCTGCGTGAGGGCACAAGAATCTGGGATTTCTGTACTGTAATCATCTGCTCACAGAAAGGGTTATTTCCCCAGGGCTAGTGAGGAGGGTGTCACCCAGCTCTTCCCTCTGATGCTAGGCTCCCCGTCCTCTGCTGTCCCCATTTGCCCATCACTCCCTTAGATGTCTCTAAGCCTTCCAGAGAGGAGTTGACAGGGTACCCCACCCCCTCCAAAAAGGGAAGGTGAGTCCTTCCAATCTTCACCCAATTAAGGATTTCCTGAGGCTAGAGATGGAGCAGCCCTTCCCCTGGCCCTGTTTGCCTCCTCCAGCAGCTGCAGTGCCCCACCCAGCTGCCCCAGGGGCCAAGTCTAGGGTGACCCAGGCACCGCACACCACCTCCTGGCCCTGGAACAACCCCCAGGCCTTGCCCAGCCCAGGGCCACCCCAGCTCTCCTGCTGGGAAAGCCTCACTTTGTGTAATGGTTTAATTATCATGTCAATGTGGATTCATTAGCATGGCAGCTGTCATTGCAAATGGGGGAGGAGGGTGCTCAGAGCCCCTCTGGTCAGCCTAATTGACGCAGTGAACAGAATACTATATTCACTCAACAATGCTTTGGGTTTCTCTTCTGACCTAGGAAGGGCATCGGTGCTTACAGAATCAATAGCAGCTGAATTTTCATCCCCAGTGATGGGACAGCATCCACGGACTTAACCCCTCCAGGCCCACCCAGAGACCAGGCCCACCCAGAGGCCTGCAGGAGTCCCATTGCAGTGAGAGGCTGCAGATGTGGGGCCGGGGAAAACTTATTCCCCAGTGTTAATCCTTGTTTCCACAAGGGCCATGCTCACCTCTGCAGCTCTCCCAGCTACTGCAGGGTGGAACAGCTTGGTGTTTAATAAATGTTGTTTCAGTGAGTGATAACGCGAGTTTATTGAGCGCTGGCTGAGAAAGACAGTGTCCTAGCTTTTACAGGTGTATTAACGGATAGTTCTCCCAGCCCTATGACAAGCATTGTTCTGGTTTTCTATTGCTGTGTAGCTGACCACACTTAGCGACTGAAAACCACAAGTTATTGTTACTGTAGCTCACGGTTCCACAGGTAAGGAGTCTGGACAAGATGCAGAGATGACTCATTTATCTCCATTCCATAATGTCTGGGCCTTAGTTAGCATGGCTTAAAGGGACTGGGGTACTAGAGCTAAAGACTACCGAGGCCTCTGTCTCCCCAAACACACAGCGTCTTCCAATAGCTGCTTGGGCTTCCTCACAGCATGGCAGCCTCTTTTGTGGTAGTTTGGGGTTTCAAGGTGGAAGCTGACAATCCTCTTAAAGCCTGGCATAGGACATAGGACATTTTTCTAGACTTTATTGGTCAAAACAATGACAAGCCAGCTCAGATTCAAGGAGAGCGCAAATAGATGGCATCTCTGGAGTGCAAAAGTCCCCAAGGATTTAGAGCCATCCCTAATGCACCATAGGTGCTGTGATTATTTCCAAATATGATGGGAAATCAAGGCCTAGGGGGAGAGGAACTACCTCCCTCAAAGTTGCACAGACGTAAGTGGTGGTGCTAGGGATTGAATGCAGGGAGTTTGGCTCTTGAGACCTCAATTGCTATGCTCTGTGACCTTAGATAACTCAGAACCCAACTTGGGCCTCAGCTGCCTATAAAGTGAGGGGGGTTGGACCGTATTTTTCAAATGTCCCCTCACACATGAGCAGTTTCTAATTCTCAACTGTAAGGAGAATAATCCCACGCTGGTTCGTGCACATGTTGGTTTGGGGTACAAGTGGTTGGCCTGCCCCTCTCTGAAAACTCTCAGAAATGTCCAACATGAGTTAAGTCTCCAGAGATTCCTCAGAAAAGTCAGATCCAAGGGGAGCCAATCTGTAAGCACTTGAGTTCCAGGTGATGTGGCATCTGGGTCTTAGAAGAAACTCAGGTGGAACAGGGTCATATCAGCATTTCTGATTCCTCCCCACAGACTGTGGGCCCCAGAAGGCGGGTCCTCCCCAACCTCTGTCAGGCAGTGATTCACAGCCTTGAAATCACTCCAGAGTGGGGACTGGACACATTTCAGGATCTGAGTGAGAGAAAGGACCGGTAGTAAAGGGATAAAGTTCCCTTTCTGTAGAGGCAACTTTGTCTAGACAGCCTTCATATTCTCAGAGACACAAGCTGACCAGGCCTTTGGAGTGAATGAGGTTTTGAGGGCTGATGGCTTGGGGGCAGACCTAATAGGACTAAAACCAAAAATGTGAATGTAGTCTTGGCTCACACGAGACAAACTGCCTGGAAGAACTTGGATGAGCCTCTTACCCTCTCTGTGGCCCAGTTATCTCATCCACAAGAAAGGAATCTGATTAAGCCTCAGTGGACAAATAAGTTTCATCACTGTGCCAGCTTCACTAACCGGAAGTGGCCCCCTTGGGGCCTGGGTGCTTGGACCACACCAATACAATGTTCTGCGATGGACACTCCCTGGAGACAGCTTGAGCCAGAGAGGCCTGGCTTCAAATCCCAGATCCTTCACTTAGTAAAGTGGGATCCTGGAAACCCTCTTAAAGTTTTTGAAACTGCCTTTCTCTCTGCAAAGTAAGAGTCATTAGGCATTTCAAAGAATTGATGGTAGCTTTAATGGGACAATATGGAAAAGCCCATCAACCCAGCACCTGGCACACCCTGAGTGTTCAATCAAGGGTCATTGAATAGACAACCTGAGCACTACTGGGATATACAGAGACAGACAGGGAAGGCTTGAGCTTCCTAAATAAGTAGCAAAACACATATTATAATAGTCTGTGCCATTTTAGGTCAGTTCCAAGCCTGCAGTTAACACTGTAGACCTGCTGGAATATGAAAAACATAATGCAAATGCACTTTTCTCATTTAAAAATGGACATAAATCTACCCTCAGATGAGGAAAGGTGAGCACTAAATGGAGTAAAATTAATAAAATTCCTGGTGCAGAGTGAGTACCTGGTAATAATGGCTATGGAAGGGCCTTTAGCTGGAACTTACCTCACCTGAATAGAGAACTGAGGGAAAACCACGAATATAACCAATGTAGGAAAAGCCTTCAGTTCGCCCTTCCTGCTTCACCAAAAATTGCATCTATGAATAAGCTTGATAATGCAAATGTGGCGAATGCTAGGGAAGGAGCACAAGGCCTGCTGATCTGTTGCCTCATTTTGGCTGATGATCTCTCAATTTAAACTATGGACTCTGCACGTGAATGGACACTCTTCATGGCACCACTAAAACGATGATGATCATGTGTTACCATGCAGTGAGCACTTACAATGTACCCACAGTGCACAGGACGCACAGGAGCTCCATGAAACCTTGTGGTGAACCACTGAGGCACTCTCCCCATTGCCAGGGGCCACAGAGAGATCCGGAACCTCCCAAGGTCACAAGCTTATTTGCAGTGGATCCGAGTCCTCTGGCCCTGAGGCTGTGTTTCCAATCTCACTGCCTCTGAGGGACAGTTCCTGCCTCTGTAGCTTTTTTAGGGACATGACAGAGGTTGAGAAAACTACTGCTGTCCTAAGCCAGGGAACTCTGGGCTGGTGGCGCCATGCAGCTCTCAGTTCTACTCCCAGCTCAGCACTGATTACCCCCACAACCTGCATCAGCACTCATTCCAGAAGGGGGGTAATTATTGTCTGTCTCCTCTTTGAGATGGGATTTTACTGAAATTTCAACTACACTGACATTATTGCAGTGGGTCTGGGAGCTAAGAAGGCCTCGGGAATCTAAATCTATCCATTGTCCATGTAACCCTGTTAAATGCTGAAATACATGGGTGCATTTCTTTTTCATGAAAACATGATTTTTCAGTCACAGAAAAGACACCTTCCTCCGTGTTTCGGTTCAGCGTGGAGGCGAAAAAACAAAGTTAAAATGATCCAGTTAAAACATGGAGATTTCTGCAAACATATGAACAATGCCCACAATCTAAAACTCACTTTTTCTTTTCCAACAAACTATTTCTGTTGTCTCCCCCAAACTGCCTTTTCATTAGACAACACTCTCTGCAAATTATTTCTGATGTGGGGTGATTTGCTGACCCTCACTGGCTAAAGTCTCCTTTCCCCCCATCTATAACACCCACTTTGCATCATAACCAAATACAGCCTCCCCACTGCACCCCCAAATTCCATTGGGAATGATCTCTTTATCAATAATCCGACCCCTGGAAGCCCAACCAGTGACTTTTTAGTGCCCCCGACACCAATGCAGATGGGGGCTTCGGATCCCCAGTGTAATCCCAGCCTGAAATGTTACCAGGAGCCCCATGGCTCTTCAATTACCTCTGTTGGCCTGTCAAGACCACAGCATCTCAAATTCAGTTAGCTGGTCTTTGGGTCTCAGCCAAGGCCCAGCCTCTGCTCCTAATGACAGCCAGCTGAGGGGACACTGAGAGGGGCTAAATTCAATTTGCAGCCCTTCTAATGAGATTAGGGGAGCAGGGTTTTTTATTTTCTCCAAAGTTTGCCATGGGTAGGATGAATGATGGCCCAGGGATGAGCTGTCAACGTCAACAAAGGCTGGAGCTGGGAGGAGGGGGATGGGAGAGGAGGATGGGGAAAGTGAGAGATTTTCCAGACAGTCAAGGAGCCCTGCGCGAGTCACCCAGCAGGTGACAATGTCTGGTAGGCAAAGTGTCGCTGTGGACGGGATGCAAAGTCAAGAATGAGTCTGAGAGACAAATGTCCATTGTAAGCAATATTCCTACATAGAATCTCTCTCTTTTTTCTGCTTCTCAATTCTTTCTCACCTGTTTTGACTCTCTAAAAGTCATTAAGCAAATCGCATTTCTTTGAATAAGTCAACTCAGAAGTATCTTCTCAAATAAAGAAGCCAGGCGCCCATTCTCCTACCTGGAACAGTCCAGGCCAGCACGGCTCTTGATGAAGGAGAGAGCTGGTATCTGGAGTCAACTAGGACCTCCGATGCCCACACTGTGTTGGTGAGCAGCTGGAAAGTACTTAATCTGATGCAGAGTAACTTCAGGGTGAGGTGTGATGTACAAAACGTGTCCAATGAGTGTTTTAGTTAGCACGTGCCTCTGAGCAGCTTCAGCTCCATGTAGAAGAAATAGAGCAGGACATTCTTCGGGGTCACTCTGAGAAAGATGGAGGAAAAGCTCTGGGGAATCCAAAAAGGAAGAGATCCTTGTGGTTGGGAAAGAAGGAATATTTGTTTTTAGGATGTGGCCTGGAGCTGTACTCCAAAGGAGAATGGGGTCTGGAAAGGCCAAGAGAAGGCACTCAGATCCTTGTGGTTAAAGGTCACTGTGGTTCTCTAGCAGGCCCAGCTGTGCCCTGCTCCAGGATCAGTTCTGATGGGAACTGCAATAATCCTGCTGCCCCAGGCCTGGACCTAGTGCTCTACGCACCAATTTGTCCACTGCACCTTCTTAGAGCTCCTCAGAGATGATCCATACATACCACGGAGCTCGTCCCGCTTCCTATGCCACACTGCATCCCTCCATTGATGTGATAATCCTGCGCTTGACCCTACCTGTGGCTCTGTCAACCTTGAGTTGCCTTGTCTTGCCAGTTCTTCCCCAGATGGTGGGAGTTGAGACTCACATATCTTGTCCCCTGTCCCCTAGCCACTGCCTGAAGTCCTGTTTCTAGCAACTGATGACCAGAGACCATGACATCCTCCCTGGACGTCCCTTGAATATGGAAACCAACCCAAATCAAGGTCATTATTCAGCTTCAGAGCAAGTCAACAGGAGTTTAAGCACTTTGTGGATACACAGTAGACACTCATTAAATATTCATTGGCTGAAACGAGCTCATAGGGAGGCAAAGTTGATAGGGCTTGAGCACAGGAGTGGTTAGACAAGTGGCTGGAAGTGGGGAGGCCTTCTCTGTGAAGAAGAAGTTCAGAACCACAACTGTGTTGTTTTCAGAGAACAATACTTTCCTCCAATGCACTCACGGTGGCTGAGTTGTGACCCCTATGACCCACCAGGCCCACAGTCAGCAGTTCAGGGACTCTCGCCACATGGAGGCTCTGTGATAAACTCTTCAGTTTTCCCACTCATGGGAAGGTGCTGCTGATGTCCATAGACTGGAGGAGGGGGGTGTGGGGGGAGATAAAGGGGTACTATCCTGATGGCACCACAGTCCGACTTTGGCCATCAGCCAGATGAATCAGAGGAATTCTATGAATTCCAAAACCCAGAACATCTCAGGGGTCTGGTGTGGCCAGAACTCTCAGAGAATATCTTCGTTACAAAACAAAACACAAATCCCCTTCAAGGCCTGGGAAGGATTATGCTGGATTGTTGGGCCTGGGTTAAACTAGGTTATGAATCCAAGCCAGCACCTTACAAGCCCAATACTGCCGAGAAGGGGAAGTCCAGATGCTGGAATTCTGAGCCCAGAAGAGCTCAGGTCTATGGCTAGTCATGGCTACTTGGTTAATGTGGCTCCTTGTATGTTGTGAATCCTTTCTGTATTTTTTTTATTCAACTTTTATTAAAATTCCATATGAAAAGCCCATTCTATCCCAAAAAAGGAGAGGGGGATGTACCATGAAGTGATAGAGATGTCAAAAGTTCAAGGCAAAGGCCTAGGACCCTTCAGCTCTTCTCCACTCCACCTGGGAGAACACCTGTTTAGGTCCCAATAAAGAAGGACTGTCCTGGAAGGTGCTGTCTGGGCCACTTTGCATGGGCTCAAGAGCCAGTACCTATGAGATTTCAATAGGCCTGTAGCTCATGTCTCTCTTTCCCACCTTAGGCTATGACAGATAGAGATATGTTCTGGGGGAAGTACAGAAAGAAAAGGCTAGCGAGGATAAAAAAAATGCCAACTACTAATGCAAGATGCTTATTAATGAAAAGGGGTGGCTAAAGGCCAGTCCCTCAGGAACCCAAACTCTCCCTGGTAAAGCACATTTTCCATTACAAAGGACATTTCCATCTATTTTCTTATGTGAGCCTCACAAGGAGTCTGTGAAGGTTTCCTGATCTCCATTTTAAATATGAGAGAACAGAGGCACCCCAAACAAATGAGTCACCAAGTTCATGCAATGGTGAGCCTGTATGGTGTCAGACATGTTGCTGTCTTAATACACAACCTATGTGCATGGGATAGATTGTCCCTCTCCCCGTCTCCTCCAATTCCACTCCTATGCAGAGCTCCAGACTCTACTGATCATCTGATGGTAGACCTGTTGGCCCAGCAGAAGGGAATCCTCAGGGGATGGCACCCTTGTGCCAATTCTGTGTGGGCAGAGAGAGCACCTCACTGCCATGTAGGGTACATGGGATGTGAAGCAGAGAATCCTAGACTGGGCTCCCAGACTTGCTGTGGCAACCCCACTATGAACCTGGACAAGGGGCTTCATCTTTCTACTCCCAATGCCATGTTGGTTCCTTGCCAGCTCCAACATTCCCGGATTCTAGTTTTCCAGTTGTCTAAATTTCATGAATGGTCACTCAAATCCATTTGTTGCTGCCCACAAATCAATTTTGTGTTTGTTCTTCTCTTCCTTCCTAGCTTTCTCTTTTGTTACACAAAATTTGTGTGCTCATTAGCATTTCCAGTGCAAAAGCTACCCCGATTGCCTGCTGGGTTTACAAAAAAAACACCCCTCTGCTGCCCCTCCTGGGGTAATGCCAGACCAGCGGATGGAGCCCTGGGTCTCTTCACTTTGCGCCGCATTATCACAGAAAGGTGGATTAGGAGTTATCTCCGCTCTGCTTTCTCTCAGAGCTCCTTGGCAACACAGCCACTTCGATATAAATACACACCAGAAACGTGCACAGACTCATACTCAGAGCTGAGGCCTTCAGAGGCCTGGGGGGCAGATGCCGCCAGGGAGCAAGGACATCAAGAGATCCCCAGGACACAAAGGAGTGCCAGCCTCGCCGCTTCAAGGTCAAAGATGGCACCCATCAAACACGATGCCCTGAGAACTCTGGCACCTACCTCCAATGCACCCACCCAAACACAAATGGAGATCTTTCAACCCTCTGGATAGCCAGTATTTCACAGTTGAAGCTTCCTTTCATTCTTTACAATTAAACAGGGTCGAATCACCATGCCAGTCTTTGTTTTTCTAATACTTTTTCTCCCTGGTGTTGCTAATGACACCCATTCAGGTTGAAATTCCATTGTTGTTAGCAGTTGGTCATTGAGATGAAACTCAAATGTGATGAAGTAGTGCTTCTGAGTGTAAGAGTGTGCCACGTTTTAGGATTGAACTAACTCCTAGCACATTGTTCACTCTGATGGCTAAAAGATCTAAATATTCAGGAGAACGAGGCAAATTGATATGGCTTAAATCACATATCATTACTTCCTACTGGCCCTCTCCTAGGTCAGACCATAGACAACCACCCACAAACTTGATTCAGGCACATGTAGGAGAAACATACATCAGCTTAAAGGACGGGGCAACACACCCTCCTGCCTAGAGACACAAGAACAAGATCCCCTCAGTGTCTCTCAAATATAAGACAGTCCTCTTAACATTCATGGAGCTGTCAGACATTCTCCAACTGCAGAGAGCCTGGGAAGAAAGCACAACAAAGAGATCAGAGACCTAAAACACCAGGCCAAGGAAAAAAGAACCAGAAGGAGCGAGATGTGTTCATTGTAAATATTTTTAAACCATATTCTTATCTTGCTTCAGCGCTGTGTCCTGTCTTGTCTCTGATCGTTGTAAATATTTAATGTGCCATAGCTGCATCTCTCACTGATGCAGCGAAGATGAATAAATCCACACGTGGGACTCTGTTTCACTGGTGTGTAGACTGCCCGCAGGAGAGCACCCGGAGAGGGGCCGTTGTGGATGGCAGCACCCGCTGTGCCCTGTACAATGGGCTGAACATTAAGTCCCCCCCACCCAGCTCAGGGGCATGGGGTCAGTTCTGAGCAAAAGGCTCCCTCGTGCAGTTAGCTGGCTGCTGTTTTTTTTTGTTTGTTTTTTTTTTGCAATTTCCAGCTTCCTAGCGTGAAGGAAATGAGATGAGCCGATGGGGAAAACACTCCTGTTCGTTAAAAAAATATCCAGAAATCTTTTAAGTCTCAGTATGATTTTCCTCTAAAGGAATGTTTTTCATTCCTTTTTTATTTCCTCAGCAGCCTATGCCTATCTTAGGACTTGGTTTTCTTTGCCAGAGGACCAAAAGCAGCTTCCAGAGCAGCCATCTGCGACAAGGGGAGACAAGGGGAGACCATGGGGACACAGGGGCTCAGAAGCCCTGCCTCTGTGGATAGGTCTGTCCCCCTGGACACCTGGCTGTTTGCCCAGCAGGGACCAGGTCTCCCTTCACCTTGGCACCTCCAGCCTTCCCACTGTGCACCTTGGTGGCTTCCTCACCCAAAGCCATGGATGCTTCAGCTCCGCCACTGTGGCCAAGGGCGTCTGCTCTCCCTCCTGGGAGAGGGTGGGGAAGCAGGCAGAGGAGGCCCTGGAGAGTCTAATCGGAACACCCTCCCACAGTTCCTTTGACCCCTGTCTTGACCTTGGGGAGATGAGCCCTTTCTTTACTTCAGCTGGCACTTGTGCAAAATGGAGATAAACATACCTACCCAGGGACTGCGTGAAGAGCCAATATTACCCCAAATTAGACTCAATATGCAACGGTATGTTTCCTCTCAGCAGGCCTGGGCCCCAGGGCATTGCGAGCAAGGAACGGTCTCTTTGGGGTGAACACTGTGGGCTTTGTTCCTGAACATGGAACCAGGAAGAGTAGTCCCTGAGAAACAGTCTGTGATGAGGACGCTTCTATGCAAGAAAAGCCGTCTGTCTTTCCCTCGGCAGGGAGGACAGCATGTGGCCTCCCACGCAGGAGGCTCAGAGAGGGGGGTGCAGGGGGGATATGCGATTCACAGCTCAGGTCCCCTGGCTAGTGGGGCAGGTGCCATCTGCCCAGGGTGCACTCTGAGAGCTGAGAACCCCCTGAGCTTCCGCTGTCTTCACCTGCTGTCTGGTCTCTTTCTGCTTCGCCCATTGAGTCTTCAGAGAGAAGGAGCGAGGCCAGGGGACAGAGAAAGCAAGAAGCAAATGTGTCTGGAGCCAGGGCCCAACACAACTGAGCATATCAGAGATTGTTGTCCACGGGCAGAGGAGCGGGATAAAGACAGTGAACGCGGACAGGGGCCGTCATGAGCTTGTCTAGTGAAAATGCCCGGATGGTCTCCCACAGCCTGGTTTCCTAGACACCCCAAGGCATTTCCAAGTACCTCAGCAGCATAAAATGTTAAGATATGCGGAGACATGGGGTCTGTCTATATATCATCTACCTGTCTGTCTGTCGATCCAACTATCTACCTATTCTATTATCTTTCACAAGTTGACTTGGATTCTCTACTAAATGCACACAATGGAGATGCATTTGGATGCAGATACACTAGGAAACCTCAAGGGTGTGCTGTGAGCCCCAGGAGGGTGCAGGTCACTGCACCAGATGCCTATTTAAGTGCGTCCTTGGAATCAAAGGTCATAAATATTCTTCCCACAACCTCCAGCTGCATTTCTCAAATGGGACACAGGAGATTGCTCTGCGGTCTCTGTTGTCTTTTTGCAGATGTGACGGTCATTTAATAGTGTTCTTGCCTCTCATAACATCGCTGTTATATGAGAGGAGTATTCCTCTCCTCTTTACAGTTCTGTCTCTCCTCTCAGCCTCGGTCCTCTTCCCTCACCTAACGGTGTGCCTGTCATTCATTCATCTATCAGCCATTCAGCTCATGGGCACCGAGAGCCCATTAGAAACTTTGCTAGGAACTAGGGATGCACACTGGACACGTTAGACACAGTTTCTGCTCTCAGGAACCGCAGAGTCTAGTGAGAGACAGAAAATGTGCAAAACTTACATGAGTAAGGATACAACTTGGAGGTGCATGCTGGGAGGTGCTGTCCAGACCGCTTTCAGGGTGGGAGAAATCACTGTCCAGCTGCTGGCAATTCTCCCAGAACATATAGCCTGCGGGGTTGCCTTAACTGGAAAGAGCTGCAGCACCCCAGGTCACACCCCCTCCCCGGGGGAGTCCACATCCAGTGCCACTTGCCCCATTGCCCCCTCTGGGTGACTCTGAAGGACTATTCCAGCTTCTGAACCCCCCAAATGTACAAACTCACTGTGGCTGTCCCTTCCTCTTCCCATAGAGCCATTGACCTATGAAGCAGCCAGTTTATAAGCAACCAATGTCCCTTCCTCCACCAAGTCTTAGCAAACAGCACATCAGGAAGCAAAAAGAGAGGACTGATGATATTTTGGGCAGTGACAGTC
Source organism: Murina feae (assembly GCA_004026665.1). Taxonomy (NCBI): domain Eukaryota; kingdom Metazoa; phylum Chordata; class Mammalia; order Chiroptera; family Vespertilionidae; genus Murina; species Murina feae. The sequence continues at coordinate 48,051 of PVJC01001060.1, forward strand.
TCCAAAAACAGGGATAGCTGGGGTGATGGGGGCAAGAACCTTCAAAGCAATGCATTCTGGGTGTTGTGACTTTTTCGTATTCCAGTGGTTCAGAGTATGATAGGACCAGATAGCAAAGAAGGCCTTCTGAGCAGGGCAGTCACGGGCTGGGAACAGCCTGACAAGTACTGCGAACTAGACTCAAGCTGTGAACATCAATCCACCTCTCAAGCGCAGGACGAAGAGCAGAGCGCCCCACCACAGTGCACGAAGCACCAAGCGAAGGGCGTCCACACGGTTATCTGCTGACACCCGGAGCTTAAGCTGCCTTCACCTTTCTGAAAATGACTAATGCTTTTGGACAACTTAACGGTAACAGCTACTGGAATTTACGATGGACTACACACTAAGGTTAATAAAAGAAAAGAGGATATATTCTTCATTAAAAAAGCTGAACACGGGGGAAAAATCAAGGAAGTATAAAAACCAGAAATCACAACAGAATACGGCAGCTATAAAATGAAATAAGTAAAATTTAACAATAAATGTAAGCAGGTTAAGCTAATAATAGGTCGACAGTTTCATACAGAGTGGGAAAATCCACATAAACACATGATACATGTTTAGAGATAAACACATCGTACATGGAGATAAAGCCGCAATCAGAAGGACAGCGTGTGATTAGCACCAACAGAAAGCAGTGGTCGCGGTTTTAATTGTGGCGTCTAATGACCCTGGGGGTGACCGTGTGTCCCCTCCTCTTCTGTCTCCTTAGTTTCTCTTTCCTCAGCCACTTTCTGAAGATGGGTTAACAGCATCAGGGACAGATTGGAAGGAGAAAATACAAGTCAGAGAACTGTACTCCACGTGGGACAGACACTGTAAACCTGACGTGTCGGGGACATGCCGTGGCACATTACACAGGACAAGGCAGAGCGAGGCGCAAGATAAAGGGATCAGGATGCTGTAGCCGAGAGTTCTGGTCACGTAGGAAGGAGAGCATTTGTGCTTCTGTAAGGAGATTACAGTAGGTCTCCTTTAAAACTTGAGAGAAACACAAGTACAATTAGAATTCCAAACTTAGCTGTTTTCCTTTTTTCTTAATGAAACACTAGCTAGGGACTCAAAGAATCTCAAAAATGTCCAGAAGTTAAAAAAAAAAACCCTCTACAGTCCATCCCTACTCTTGGCCACAATCTAGCAAACCAGAAAATTAAAGACAATTTTTAAATGAAATCCCCAACTACTTATAAACTTTAATGTCTCTAAAATTCTTTTGTTGGCAAAGAAAATGGCAACACAAGTTATTTAGAAAGCAATGTCTAGAAGAATATGCCATACAAAATGTATAGAATTTGGCTAAAACCATGAGAAAAATATTCATAGCCCTAAATTTTATTAAACAGAAAGAATGAAAATAAAGTAATAATAAACTCAAATCATGAAGCTATAGAGAAAACATTCTAAAACATAAGAAAAGAAAGGAAACATTTTGCAAAAAGAAGCAGGAATTAATGTTTTAAAATAATAAAATTGAAAAATGAGCTGATACTTTGAAAATACCAACAAACATGGACAAATATATAACAATCATTTAAGAAAAGTGACATATTCGCAATATTAAAACTAGGAAACATAATAAAATTACAGATTTTGGAATTTTAAGCATAGACCTGATCAGAATACCATACAACTGGGTAACTATTTGGAAAGAACAAAGCTACATTCTTAGTCATACCAAAACCAAAATTAAAGTAGAAAATATGCAAATATTTATATTAATTTATGGTAGAGAGGTATTTTATAAATATGACATCAAAAGCAGCAACCATAAATGAAATAATTGACTAGTTGCACCACATTAAAAAACCAAACTCTTATACAGGAAGTAAAAATAAACCACCCTAAGAAGTAAATGACAAATTGGGGGAAAATTTTTCTAATATATGTGACAAAATATTTGTGACTCTCATACATAAAATATATTAATATAACAATCAATAGAGACAAAATGAAATAGAAATCTCAAAAGTCTAATACTTTTTAAATATTTGGGGTTTTTTGGATGTAACAGATATGTCCACTTAACAATGAGTTATGTTTTTCAGTTATTGAATTAGAAAAAATTAACAAACAATATCTTTTGGTATAAATTTCTTGGGCTGCAATTGGGTTATGTGTCAAGAAGTCATAAAAATGCATGCACACTTCTATTGAAATGCCACTTCTAGGGAGTTATCCTGAGCAAAGAATCTGACCGATGTGTAATTATTTAGTTACAATGATTATTTCTATGCTTTTAAAAAACCATATCTCCAAATTGAGAACAGTACTAATTCTTAGCAACAGTGGGTTTGTAGAGTTCATCTGATGGACTGCTTGCCATATAACCAATGAAAAATAATATGTTCAGCAAAGAGAGCACATAACGGTATGGACAGAAACATCTCAGCCTTGTTTTAGGATAAGTCATGTAATATCACATATGGATATTGTACAGACATTTCCACTACTGATTGGTGAGACTGGGGGTTACTTTGTTGATCTTCAAATTTTACACCCTAAAATATGTTGTATTATTTTTTAAAAAGAAAGATAACATTAAATAAAACTAATTACAAAGGCATTGGCTATGGTCGAGCTTATACCAGTATACTTCCACTATCATACTGCTTTACAAATTTTTTTATATCTATCAATCTTCATGTTTATTTTGTGCCTCTAGCCATTATTCTTTTGAGGACAGGCACTGTTGTTATCTTTGCATGCCCAGCACATAGCCCAGTGGTTTATATATTGTGGATATCATTAAATGTTAAGTATTTCCAGGAAGAAAGGAGGGCAGGGGGAGAGGAGGGGAGAGGAAGGGGAAAAGGGGGTGAGAGGTATAGGGGAAAATACGAGGGAGAAATGAGAGAAGAAAAGGGAGGGAAGAAGGGGAGAAGGAAGGAAAGAGGAGAAGAAGGAAGAGAGGAAGGAGGGAGAGAAGAGGGGAAGAAAAGAAAAGAAAGAATTGGGAGGGGAAGTGGAAGGATAAAAGGGAGAAAAAGGGCTGGGGAAGAAGGGCAGAAAATTGTGTTATAGGCACGACCTCTGTACAGACCTCTACCTCCTGGAGATGTAACTAAAATCCCAACCTTAGCTGCCTGCCGTGCCAGGTCCCCCCTTGGGCCATGTTCCTGTGTCTCAGACGCCCTGTGACACTGCTGGGTTTCCCAGTCTCCCAGGGCTCGGGCCAGCAGGACCCAGCCTAAGACCTTTTCCCACAAGGTACGGGTGCCCTTTGCAGATGTGTGCTAACAAGGCCCCAGCTGGAGCACTGCCTCACACAGTTCCTCAATCACTAGCAGACATTACCTAATTGATAAGGGCGTCCCTGTGAGCAGAGCAGCCGTTCCCAGTTCTGTGTGACACACAATCAGACTCTGTTCCCTTTCCCTGTGACATCAACATTCTTGGCCAGGCCATTGGAGGGGAACTTCTCTTCCACCCAAGATAAACTGAAATCTTGGGACGGAACCATTCCCTGAGGATCCCACAGCTACACTCTCCCATCTGCTCCCATCTGCCCTGTCCACGCAGGACTCCGGCTCTAGCCATGAGGCTGCTCTGCGGGCCTCGCTGACATTGACCTCAGTGCAGCTGCGGCTCCTCACCAGCTCCCAGCGACAGCGGGAAACAGATTGGAGGCGCTAGGCCTTTGGCGTAATTGGACGGACATACACAAACCCCTGAGGACCATCTCTTCCTCTGTGCCCCCCACCCTGACACAACTGTGCATCAACATTGAAAATGTCCATCTGGTCTCTCCTGGCAATAGGTTGCTGGTGATAACGTATTTCCTTAACGGCATTTGGATGGCGTGTAAACACAAGAAGCGACCGGCCCTGGCCACCTTTGGCCAACTCAGGCCAAGAAGCAGAGAGAAGCACAAAGCAGAGCCCGAATTACAAGGAGAGCCCTGAAATGCAGCCCTCGGCAAGCTCGTCCTCGGCCTGTTGAATGCCCCTGTGGGTGCTGATTCCTGGGCTAGCAGAGCATATACCTCAAGTACTGTGACCTCTCCTCTGGTTGCGAAAGAAATCTTTGCTGCTTCATTGGTCCCTGGCCCCTGAGACTAAAAGAAATATATACAGGGTTTGACAAAAGTAGATTTACAGTTGTGAAACAGTTTACTCTTGTATTATTATTTATCAATTATTATATTGTTTTCCGTACAAACAACTGTAAACCTACTTTTCTCCCACCCTGTATAACTAGTAAGAGAGGGAACAACAGAAGTTGAGTTTTATGGGGTGTTGGGGTGGGTGGGGAGGGGAGGTTTAGATGAATGAGAG
>PVJC01001060.1:52466-102271 GCA_004026665.1 Murina feae
CCCTTTCTCTGGGTGCTGTCTCCCCTTCTAGGTGAGAGGACCGGTTGCCTCCTTCAGCTCCAACACTGTGGAGTGTGGAGTGCTCACTGTGTTGGCTTCCCCATCCCTCCTGCTTCCCAGGCCTCTGCCCAGGCCTCCGCAGCCCCAAATACAACTGGAGCAGAGGCTGTAGGCCCCTTCCCCCCGCCCCCAGCCCCAGCCCAGCCCCATTTAAGAATCTGCATCTCCAGAGGGAGGCTTCCGTGTAGAATTTCACTCTCATTCACCTGAGCGCACACTGCCAACTGTCTCCTGTCAGGGAAGCCATCAGAGACCAGATGAAGTGAGCTTCTCGTTCCGTATCTCATTCTCTCGAGGAGAACACAGCCACAGCTCCAACAAGTAAACATGCAGCCTAATCTTTCTCGGCGCTCAGACAGTTTGTTGAAACTGGTGAAATGATGCAGACCCCACTGAAAGGGTATGATAAGAGCTGCATGTCCGGCTTTGGGATTATTAAACAGGGGAGTGTAGCTCAGCTGCCTCGGATCATTTCAAAAAGAGCCCTCTCCTACCCAAACCTTACTCCCTACCACATACGCATGGTCATTGTTAGAGCTCAATGGTGCGTACATGCATGAGCCACATTTTGTTTCCTTGGAGGGAGGATGTCTGCGCCTCCAGAGAGAAAGAAAACTCCACCCTGATTTTCGGATCACTCAGTGGATTATTAGCGACATCATGAAAGAGGAACCACGTTGGCATGATTCATACTGCACAGGCATGATGCTGAGAAAGAGGCAGCTTAATGTAGTTTTGGAGGCAGAAATTCTTCTTTGCTTGGAGCAGGGCTCAGCCAGCCACAGACACCACGCCTAATCTGGCCCACGGCCCATGTTTGTAAGACTACAAACCTACATTTACGCTTTTGAATAGTTGAAGCAACTAAGAGGAATAATATTTCGTGACACATGAAAATTATGTGAAATTCAAATTTCAGTGTCCATCAATAAAGTTTTATTGGGACATCACTTTGATGCTTCATGTGCGTATGGCTATCCTGCTAACCGAACATATTTACAGCCTGGATCTTTACAGAAAATTTCAATGTGACTGAGCCCGAGAGAAGCAGACTGGTCACCCCATGAGGCTGGTCCCTTTCTAGTCCCTCGACCATGCACTGTCCCTCAGAAGCTACCCACCCGCTGAAGGGCTGTTGAAATGCCCATTAAGAAAAATTGATTCTGAAGTGTGACATCATGTCCTTGATGATACACGGTATCAAGACAGGACACGATATAATGTCCTGGGGAAAAATGAATCGCATTGGGAGAGCCCCAGGTGCTTGAGGAGGAAAGATGGCTGTGGAGAAAAGCATAGTTCACGAAACTGTGGTGTTTGCAGAAGGATCATGTGGCGCTGAGAACTCTTCTCTCTACAGTGACCGTCAGAGTTGTGTTAGCTGCCCCTTGGCCATGTGGTTGCCTCCTTTGTTCTACTGGCAGCCTCTCAGGACTGGGTTTCCCGTGGCTGTGTGATTTTGAGGTGTTGCCTTCACTCAGTGATATTTCTCAGGAAGGTCACTTTCAAATTCAACTTCTCACATACCATTAAAGCAACACCAGGTTGAGAATTCCCAGAACTTACTTAAAAAAAAAAAATTCGTAATGAAAACACAAGGATAATGAAATCGTCCGACTCATTTACAGAGCTGTGGAAAGTTCAGAGAATATGTGCGGCCACGTCCTACCCATCAGAGTCCACGCAGCCTAGGGCGTCAGGGGAGAAATTGTGTGCCCCTCCTGGGATGGAAGGTATAAATTCTATCATGGCTCATAAGTGACATTTGTCCCAGACCAAACTATGTGTGCTCTTCCCAGATAACACCCTAAGCTGGCCGAGAGTGTCTTTCCCCAGCTCAGAATCAGCCCGAAGAAAGGGACACAAGAAATGCATGGGTCACAGGCATGTGGGCAGCTTCTCTTCTGACTGACCTTGGGTGACAATCAAGGGCAAAGACAGAGCAACCACAGAGAGGAGGGGACGTGGGGCCCACTAGTTCTGGATTTCTGTGTGTTGAGGGAGGTGGCGGGCACATGAAGGCCCACCTACCAGGCCCTGAGAGCGGCGTGCCTGGGTCCCCTTACCGTGTCTCCACCTCATCTCCCCAGAAAATCACCTCACCCCACTACCCAACGCACCTGAGGGCTCCTTTCGTATATATTCATGTTGAACACGCAAAACGAGACTCCCAGTTAATGCCGCATTGGAGGGACGTGTCCGTGTCAGCCACTGCACAGGCAACCAGCTCCCTTGGACTTGATGTCATTCTCACAATAACCCTCAGTAATGGTCACTGTCATTCACATTGTGCAGATGCGTAACACAAGGCTCAAGAGGTTATTTTAAGTCCCAAAGCTGTGAATTCTAAGACTCCAAATCTATGCAAATACAGTATTCTTTGCCAGCCACACCCCAATCGCCACTGCTTCTGCCATAAAATGAATCGGACTGAAAGGGCTGTTGGGGCAATTGGGGTTTCACGTCAGGAAGACTTTCCAAGTAACAGTGATGTGAAACATTCAACCTAGGGAAGGACCTTGTAGAACCCCCCTGGACAGACTCTGACCCCATCCATCCTGCTTTCCACAGTGGACACCGACTTGTGAGTTGAACAATACTTTCTTGAACTTAACGTTTTACTTAGAGAATACTTAAATCCCTGGACCCACTTGGCAAGTGACGACCAGATTAAGAATTGCTGATCTCTCTCTCTCATGAGCCATCCTACCCCAAGCAAGAACGTCCTCAAATGTGCAGCGGGCAGTGACCCTGGACCATCTTGTCCAGACCCAGAGGCTGAGAGACAAGCCCGGCCCTGGACAGGACCGCTCAGCACACTTCACACTTGCTTCTCTCCCATCTCTGACGTTAATGGCTGCTTTCCCCAAGGCTCCCTTTTCACCTTTTGCCATGTGTCTGTCACCTCGGCTTGTTAATGGCTTTGGGGATCCTGCGGCACCATGTACTGCTGTGCATTTCCACAGAGACCCCCTCCAGCCTTTCTCCTTGGTAAAGGGTTGCTTACAACTTGTAAATCAGCCTTTTACTCACCATCAGATGTTTATTGGAGAACTTTCCAAACACACTGGAGCCGCCCCGCAGTGTGACTTATAGCATGCATGGCGCAGGATGCTTCCGGGACAGAAGCAGAAATCAGCTTGCAGGCCGGAGTGGGTGGGTCCCAGGGCACCACTGCCAGGTGCCACCCTGCAGGGTGAGACCACCAGCACCCAGAGCACAAAGGAAAGCACGGGCACCACAAAGAAAATAGGAAAAGGCAGGCATCGCTATTGCCCATCTCCCTCAGGAGTCCTGGCTGAAGGTCTCTCCTCTTTTTCCTGAAGCCTCAATGGCCAATTACCCTGGATGCATGCACAGAGCATTTTTGTTTTTTGAGAAACTAGGTTTCTGGATCTTCACAGAACACAGGCGCCACACACCTCCCGGCCCCGGGAGCTCCTCGCACCATCCTGGGACACACAGGCTGGCCACACACAGGCTCGGTTTCACAAGGGGGTTTTCCCCACATGTGGCTGCTGTGGACCACTTGCTGGCAGTCCTTGGGCTGTGCTAATGTCCCACAGTTAGAGACAGACACAGACCCGCCATCTAGAACTGGCCTGGATGCAAGTCCCATTCGCTGCAGTCTCCGATGATGCGACATGAGAGCCCTGCCTCTCTCACACGCAACCACGTAGCCCTTGGGGAAAATCAAAATAGCACAGCTCAGGAGTCGAGAACCTTCAGAGAAGGAAGAGTGACCCCAGATGGACAGAACAGTCAGTACTGTACCTCGAGGCCCTCATCCTCTTCTTGGAGTTAAAGCAACTCCTGTGCAGTTGGTGGCTTAACAAAACCTATTCCCTACTGCCTAGCACCGGCTGCCATTGGCAAGGGGATCAAGTTTATATTTTCACATTGGATGGCGCAACCATTGAAGTCAACCCATGAAGTCCCCGCTTGCCATCTGCCGGGTGTGCAAAGCCTGCACTTCTACTGGTGTGTGTTTTATACAAGCGGGCATTTCATAGATATGCAACCCATGCTGCAGAGGAAGTGGTGCAGCTTTGTCTCCCAGCCATAGAGCTGACTCAGGAGATTTCAGACTGTCAGAGGGTGGGCCTCGGAAACACGCTGCTATGGAAACACACGGGCCTGGGCGGCAGCTTCCGCAGTCCTGTTGATATTAGATGGAAAGTTCCCATCCACCTACTACATTTTGGGTTATGACAGTCGTTCACACTGGGGCGTCTTGGAAAATGATAGGAAGTTCCGCTAATAATGGCCCTTTGGTGGTCAGGTGTCAATGGCACTGCCCCAGGCGAAGTGGACACTCGGTCATCTTTCTCAGAACCCACTTCACCAGGGACTGTCACACGACAATAATAAGAAAGCCAACGGCCCAAACAGAGCCACCTTAGAGGTCACTGTCATCAACACTCTGACTTTACAACAGAGGACACCTGTGCCCAAGGCTTGACACACTTTGCCCAAAGCCACGCACTGTGGGAGTGCCGCATGGGGGGAGAAGCCAGGCCTCCCGTTCTCGGCAGCCCAGCCTGCTCGCTGCCACACACACAGCGAAGGGAAAGGCGCCATCTCCAATGTTCTTACTTCCTCACACGAGTGTGTGTGTCCTCAGCTTCCTGGGCGATTTTAGATTAAGTACCTCATCCTTCGGCATCCTGCTTCCTGACTTGGGAAAGCAGGGGAAATAACTGGCCGCTGCCTTCTACCCAGGGGTGTAGTCGGGCGGAATGCGACGTAAAATTGTAGGGAAGGGGGAAGCTACACTCCTCTGCACAGAGCAGTCTGTATTCTCAGGCTGTGAAATCATACCCAATGCACCAACGGGTCAATTTAACAGAACTGTGTCCTGAAAGGGAGAAAGTGGCCCCCAAAACCTAACTGGTAAAGCAAGAGAAAGTTATTGAAGGGAAGGAAGGGCACAGGGGAGACTGGGGGAGGGAGGAACAGGAAGTAGGGAAAAGATTTCCTCAATGTCTTCATGATTTTCCCTAACTAAAGAGAGGAGACTGATGAAGAAACAGACAACATTGCTCATTTCAAAACATTTGCAGAAAAATTGAACACAGTCTCGCCATCCCCTTACATTCAAATGTGACAGCTTCACCCAAATAGGAAAAACTGAATGCAGTAACCCCCCCCGAGATGCTGTTGGTACTGATGAAAACCCTGGGCAATCATCCCAGCTTAACTCACTTGTCCTCCGCACACCAACCTGGCAATCAGCCGCCGTTTGCATAAGGCTGCAAACTGACGCAACATTATGCACATGCAGGTGGGCTTTGCTCCCCACTGCGCGGCGCTGCTCTGCGCTTCACAGATCGATGGCTTCCGAGAGCGCAAGTCCTCTGTAACTTCCCAGGTACCACAGTGTGAAATGTGCACAGCCCTCAGGATAAGACTTCCACCTGCAGAGTCCCCTGGCTCCCCGCATCCCCGAGGCAGTGACACATCCCAACAAAGCCACGTGCTGGGCGTGGGAGAAACAGGTTGGGGGGTGCGCTTCAGCTGCCCAGTGTCACTGCCATCCCATGGACATCTCGTGCGAACATGTGGTGGTAAGTGTGTGTGAGGCAACAGGGAGGAGGACGGAGGTCACAGGCAGGCAGCTCGTTCTGTGGTCAAGGACAGAACCTGATGATGGATTATGAAATCGCAACCTTGCACCAGGCTGGAGCCCCGTGGGTTGGTGCTCACGTCTGCTTGTCTTTAAGGAGAAGGCAGTCTGATGAAAGCACGTTCCCCTTATTAAAATCCAAACATCTAAATGGCAGGGGCATCACCTCTTGCGCTACTTGTGACTTTCAGGCATAAAGTTAAATCATTTGGGAAAAGATGCTCTGGATTTTGAACTCAAATGTCAGACCCTGACAAAGGAAAGCGTCCATGAGGCAGAGAGCATGTGAGCGAGCTCTGTAGCCCTAGTCCTTGCCAGGCAGCAAGAGCTGAGCCACCCGAAAGCCCGTGGAAAGGAAAGAGGTTTGTGTTTCTTCCAATTTGAGGCTTTTCCCACAGGGGGGTAGGGGTTTGGGCAACAAGAATATAAAAACAAAAGGGTGTCCTAGGATCACGCTGCCCCACTGCTCAGGCTGGAGCAAGCAGGAAAGAGGGGAGAGGATGAAATTAAGTAAATGGATGCTAAGAGGGGATCCCGGCAGGCTTAAGGGATCCTTGAAAAGCCTCCACAAAAAGGAGATCAGGGTCAAACAGGGGTCCCCGAGACAGCCAGGTGTTCCTGCAGGAAGAAAATTGCTCACAGGGCTCACATGGTTATGGCTGGGGGGAAGGGGGGGAGGTGGAAGGTGAAGGGAAGCAGGAGAGCGAGCCCCGGGCTTTACAGCAACACACATCGAAGCCTCCAGAGAAACTGTAAAATGGACTCATCCCCAGGGAGGATGGCAAAGAAATGAAAAAGATGTGTTTAAGGAAGTCAGGAAAGCAGGGGGGAGGGGGTGGCAGTATTTGAGCTCTTCAACGGGGCACCAGCGAAGGAAATGCCATCCCTTTATTGGGTGGAAAGGAGGATGGCCACCGGCCCTATTCCGATGCTGGCATCTGAGAACTATGCATGAGCGTTCCTTAGAAGCACACCACGTTCTACACTTCTCCAAGTACGTCCATGCCATCTTATTTGAGCCACCTCACAAGTCAACAGAAAGATGAAGAAGGTAGGTAAACCAGAGAGACGGAGGCATGAGCAGGCGGATGCCAACGTTTGCCTCAGATCATGAATGGAGCTTGACTTCGCAGCCTAAGGGTTGTGACCCAGGCCACCAGGAGAAAAGCCCAGGCACCTGCCAGGTGGGAAGCGCAACAAACCCTGGTGTGATGGAGAGGCATCTGAGGTAACCTTCTTTAACCCTTTGTACACCACAAATGTCTACAGACACAGGATGGTTTCCGTTTTGGACGTGTGGCAGTTCCCTGGCTAAACTCAGACTCTACAACCAGCAAGGCAAAAAATAATGCTAAATGGCTCTGTAAGCACTCAGAGATGCTCAGGGAGTGGAGTGACATTCTTACTCCTGTAGTCATTCATTCCACAGATATTTATTGAGGACCCTACTAGGTGCGAGGCACTGTCCTAAAGGTGACGATAACAAGCACAGCCTCATAAAGTAAGCTTTCTGTCAGAGGGATCTAATTCGCCTTCCAGGACAGGCTCGATGTTGGGGTTAGAATTCACCCTGGCAGTCGATCTTGACTTTGCCAGCTTTGGGGCTGACCCTCACATGTAACCCTCCACCAATGGAGAAAGACCATGCATTCTCATGCCCAGAGAATGCATCAGCCCATGGGATGGAAAAGGTCAGGCCCCACATCCCGTTTGCTCCTCTAACCACTCTACTAAACAGGCAGGCCCAAAGTTTCACAGATGAGCAGATGGAGATTCTGAGAAGGGAAGTACCAAGCCCAGGGTCCACAGCTGGAGATTGATGCCGTGTTATGGAGTTCTTCTAGAAGGAATTGCTATTGCTGCCAACAGGTTGGGATGGAAGGGACTGTGCAGAGCACAGAAGGCCAAATGTGAGGAGGGAAGAGGCCCTGGGGTCAGGAGCACTAGCCAAACACAGGATTCCCAGCTCCATTTGAATTTCTGATATGTCCCAAATATTGTCTTTTGTGTGTGTGTGTGTGTGTGTGTTTTGTGGCTAAATTTGGCAGCAGACTTCCTCAGATCCACTGAGAAGCCCCCAGGCTGCGTTCCACGGGTCCTTACCATACACTCCATTGGGGCCCAAGTAACAATCTCTCAAGAAGGAAGGCTCTGCTTCCTTGCCTGTGACCTGGGTTTGCTGCCTTCTTTAAAGGAGTGTTTGAGCTGATGAGGTAGACATGACTGTCTCTCCCACCAGCAGAGAACCTGGAAGATTGGTAAGACTGACAGCTGCTGTGCGTGGAACCATGACCTATGCTCCAACCCTTGGGACGATGCTTAGGACCAGCTGTGACGTTCTCCATTTTAGAGTCCATGATTGAGTCCATAAACTGAGGCCCAAACATGAAGTGTGAGGAGCTGGGATTGAAACCCCTACAGAGGACATGGCCTATGCTCTTCCCATGATGCTCCATAATGAACGGATGTGCATTTTCCTGAAACTGGACCTGAGCTGCTTCTAACAGGATTTCCTAACAGCTTCCAGCAATGGGACCTCCCCCAGAGACAAGGGTGCCTCAGAGGAGGAGGACCTGTGAAGAGGCCCAGGAGGGCCCTTAAGATTTGACAAGCAATGAAAATGTGTCAAAATGATGAATGCTGTGTTGCCCTAGGCACTAGACGTTCCCTGTAGGGAGTGATGGAATGAAATAAAACTTCTACCATCTTGGGCTAGATTGAGGCTGTTAACATCTCCCCTAAAGGAACTATTCTCCCACACACCTCTGGCCTGTCCTTGTCCTCCCAATGAGGTACTCAGCCCAGGGCCTCACTCTCCCACCAGAGCCCCCAACCGTCACAATGAAATGATTTGCCTGAACCCTGGACATTGGGCGAGGGAGAGAACACAAATGATTTTCTCCAGTGCATGTACTGGTGGGGAGAGAAGGGGGAAGCGCAGAGGTTCCTGGGACTTTCCCATTTTCTATCGCCTTCAAGAACCAAAAGCAAAGGGTTGTGTCCATTTGATTCTCCGATTGATTTGAATCCTGGACCATCCATCCTGCTCCACTTATGTCACCTCTACCACTCACAGCCTGGGCTAAAGAGAAGGGAGAGAATGAGAGCTTATTCAAAGTCAGACTCATCCTAGGCCAAACCTCCATTCCACCCCCATAAGTCTGCCCACCACTCTCTCTGAAAGGCTTTTTGCATGAACAATCCATACAAATTCAATTTGGGACTCACAATAGGATGGCCACACAGAACCAACCGATGGAGAGGCAGGTTAAAACTAAATATATGGATCGTCTTCAGGAGGGAACTTTGGTTGACAACAGTGCTCTCTGAGCCCAGGGCTGAAGGCCAGGACTGAAGGTGGCCCCCAATGTCTCCAAGACATTCTGATCAGACCTGAAACTGTAAGTACCTCTGGGAAGACCAGGCCAACTCAGCAGCAGCCCAGGGTTAGGAGTGAACCGTAACCTTGGGCCAACCCTACAGATATGGAGACATGCTGTCGGAAGAGGAAACAACAAGGAGAAAAACTCTTTCATGGACCCAACACAAAAATTTTTATTCAAAAATACGTCATCATTCTGTGTTGGGATAGACTTTATCTCTTGTTCTCAAGAGCTGGCTGCATGTTCATGTTCGCACAGCCGTGTTCAATCCTCCCAGCTTCAGGATTTGCTCCTCCCCCCTCCTGGGACTTTCCCTCAGAAAATGACATGCGGATCTTGGCTCAAATGGCACCTCTTCAGAAAGGCCTTCCTTCCTGGGCCACCCGACATGAATGAGCACCCCCATCCCCTCCGCCCCCTTATCCTCTATTTCTCTTCATTGCACTTATTAATGTGTCTTTGTCTCCCCAACACTCCATGTGGGCAAGATCAGACTTAAATGAGCATCCAGGGTGACTTTGAAAGACAAAGATGTTCAATTCAGAAGGGAGACATTGAGCTTGGTGTGCATGTGTATGCGTGTGTATGCGTGTGTATGCACGTGTGTGCATGCGCGAGCGTACACACGTGTACAGGAGAAAGATCGGTCCTTCCCATCTGCCTCGATGTTAGGCTGGCTGATGGAACCATACTCAGGAGGATGTTTTGGTTGTTTCAGAGACAGACACAGATCGTTCACAATGTACAAAGCAATTCCGTGCTCTGATGGGAGCCTGAGGACTCTTGCCTCTCACAGCGAGGCCAGCTCTGTCCATCCTTGTCCTCTGATGAGGACACTGAGTTTGGAGAGACTGAAGGACTTGAGAAATGTTTAGAGGTGAGTGTGGAGGAGAAAGGGCCCCAAGGTAACACCCTGGTGCACGAGACAGTGGGGTTAGCTCTCCCGTGAGGAAGGTGATTCATAAGGGGTAGCAAAAGCAGAAGGGCAAACCCCAAACCACCTCTCCCCAGGATAGGGGTAAGGGGTAAGGGGGAGCATGTGGACACCTAGGACAACAGGGACAGGGGAGTCTGATCCACAGACTAATGTCATGTGGCCCCAGGCTGGTCCCTTTGTCCCAAAAGCCTCCGTCTACTATCCTGTAAGTGGGTGGTGATCGCTCTCCTGAGTGCTGGGAAGAAATAACATGTGCAGGGTGTGTAGCGTGAGGCCTAACTGGTGCTCCATGAGAAGCCACCAATCAAGATCCAACGCTCACCAACTTGCCCGAGGGCAACGGGAGATCATGCGGGTGAGTTTTCAGAGAGGCATTTACTATGTGCAGGCACAGTGCTCTGAAGCTCTAAGCCAGTGGTTCTCAACCTTCCTAATGCCACGACCCTTTACTACAGCTCCTCATGCTGTGGTGGCCCCCAAACATAAAATTATTTCGTTACTACTTCATCACCGTAACTTTGCTGCTGTTATGAACCGTAATGTAAATGTCTGATATGCAGGATGTATTTAGGCGACCCCTGGGAAAGGGTTGTTCGACCCCCAAAGGGGTTGCGACCCACAGGTTGAGAACCGCTGCTAAGCCTTGGAGAGACATGCGCTTTGCGAGCTTCCCTGCAGGGCTGTGCCTGATTTGTCTTCGCATCGCAGTCACGGAATCACCTGGAGGTGGGGACCTGAGCCAGGGCTGGCTGCTAGGCTGCGGGAGGTGGGGTGGGGGGTGGGGGGCTGGCAAGCCCAGAGGGCCGGGCAACCACATCAGCAGGCAGTGTTGGCAGCTGCAGTGTCCTCTGGCCTGTGGCTCCTGGCCTGGGAGGGCCTCCAGCCTCAGCCTCTCTGCAGGGGCCTGGGCTGTGCTGGGCTTTCAGGCTGAATGAGAACTTATCAGGGTCTGGGAGAGGGGTCCACCCTGTGCTCACACCTCAGAATCCCCAGGAGCAGGGCCTGAGAATCTGTATGGTAACCAGCCCCTCCACCCGCCATTTCCCCCAGAAGATTTTTGCCACCGGGCCAGCTTGGCAAACCCTGATCTGGGCCAGTGATTTGTAAATTCTTCTTAGCAGCAGAAGTTTCTGCCAAGAAATGTGTGCAAAAGCCTGGGCTGCCACAGGTGAAGTGGGTGAGGGGCCCACAGCCTGACCCTTCCACCATTTTTCTCCTCCCTTTCCTGGAGGTAGAGACTCCTAGGGTCACAGAAGAGAATTTGAAAACCATTGAGTTAGTCCAATGTCCCCATTTGACAGATGAGAAAGCTGAGGCCCATAGAGGTTACAGTGCATTGGCAATGATCATGTAGTAGGAAGTGACAGGGCCACTTGTGAGCCGGGGACACCGGGGCAACCTCTCAATGCAGAGCTGGGAGTAGCTTTACAAACTAGAGAACCAGGCAGGGGAGGAGGGGCCGGCTGGCTCAGCGCTGGGCCCCAGGGAGTGAGCTTGGGTCCTAATAGCACTGTTTACCTTCTCAAACCCACTAACATCGTAGCAAAGCAGCCACGTACACATGGAGAGCAGAGTCGATGCCGGAACAAAGTCTGCAAAAGGCTTGAAACACCAGGGCCCTGGCCTGAGTGAGAAAAGCATCAGCTGGTTGTGTGTGAAAGCAACACGTGAATATGCTGAGGCCACGGCCCCGGGGCACGGCGTGGACTGGAACTCCCTGTTTGCCTGCTGAGGCTTGGAGTCTGTGCCTCAGAAAGGAGACAGGACACACCGGGGACCAGCATCCATCCTGGGACCCGCTTCACTCCCAGGGAGAGGTCCCTGGGGGCCAGGTGCTTGCTCAGGCCCCAAACCTAGTGCGGGCCTACCTGCCTGCCAATCTCTCCAGCCTCTTCACGGGTGGGGCCCCGATGCAGGTGGATCAAGGTTAAGCACCTGAGAATTACTCCGCGTTCTCGCTCAGCCGCAAACTTGCTCAAATGAATGGAGGGCATGCCAAGGAGCGAGGGTGGAGGAGTGGGAGGTGCAGGGGGCATCAGGAGGGGGTCACATTCTTTGGTCTTCCACTAGTGTTTTTTTTTTTCTCTAAAAGGAGAGAAATCAGATAACACACAGAGAGAAAGAAAAGCAATGATTGGGGAGAGGAGAGGATAACAAGACAGAGGACGAAAAGAAATGTATTTCCCAAACATGAGGGACTACAAAAGAACATGAATGATAACTATGCATGTGGGTGCTCCCCTGAAGGGGGTCTGTTTATCCCCTTAGTCTCAGGGATAAGAAAGATACGAGAAACCGCCCTGACCCTGAGCCACCAAACCCATGCTTCGCCCCGCCCCCTCAGGTCTTGTCCTTCCCTGAGCAGCAAGTCCCCAATGGTCACGTGCACATCAGACTCCTCTGCGGCCCACAGGCTTGGTTCCCCTCTTGGGGCAAAGCCACTGAGTTTGGGGTAACTTGTTACACAGCAATCAATAACCAGAACAATGCCTGCCTCCGAAGATGGCCAGGAGGGGCTAATGAGATGTATGTGTAAAATGCTTGGTGATGCACGGAACATTGTTATAACAGCTCCATTAGCATGGTTAATTCATTAATAGCTATCCTCATCTTTCTAGCATGGCTGATTTCTCGATCATCTCTAACCTGAGAAGGGGCGATCTTTTGCGTCTTTAGAGGCAAACCACTGAGGATGTAGGTCACTAAGCAATCAGATTAAAACAGAAGAGCTTCCTGCCGTCGCCAACCAACCTTTGGAAACTTGACAACAAACCTTTTAATGGATGTTATTTGGAATCAGACGAAAGTGCTCACGATGCAATCGACGAGGGTAATGCCAGCAAAATTGGAGTTTTTGATGAAGAGTCATCATCACTTGGCCATTCCTGTCCTCAAAAAAAAAAGTATAACAGGAAGGTGCAGGGCCAAAACTTAACAAAAAGGACTATCAATGCCATCACATTTTAAAAATGTGCTTGGGGTCAAATATTTTATGTTCTCCCTATTAGTTCTGTCCACACCATCTGATCCATCTGGCCGTCCAGTCCAGCAAAGCACTGGTCCGTGCAAGTCACAAAATAATAGACTTTCCCAGGGCAATACAGCAGAGACAATTGGATCAAAGTCACAAGTCCACTGGTCAATCGAAGACATGCTGGGATTCTCTGAGTCTCATTAGTCACGTGGCTTCCACGGCCCCATACTACTAACTGGAAATTAAATGTGGCTTTTAAGGCATTTACACAAGAGTTAGAATTCCTAGCTTTCCTTTCAGATCTGTGCACATGGATTCATACACATATTGAACTGAATACTGCTTAAGTGTAAATAGAGTCAATTTGATGTAACACATTTACTGAATACCCAAGGCTGATGGGTGTCAGTGATATCATGGTGGCAAAACATCGCCCATGAAATTATCCTAGGTTTTCCATAAATTAAATTGAAATTATTTAAAATTCAGAGCAATAATTCATACTTGGTTTCAGTGCTTATGTGCTTTGAAACAAGCTATTTTGAGGCGTTTTTAAATATCTTTAAGTATTTCAATGACTATATGCTAAGTGAACGGCTGGGTGCTGTAGCTCATGTTCATTAGTTGACTCAAGCTGATTATGGCATTGATTGTGTTTCTGTTGGCACGTCCTTTCACAGCGCCATCCACGTGGAACTTTGATTGTCATCTGACTTGTGGGTAGTTAGTACTTCGACGTTTTGTTTGCTGGTAAACCTTTTTCCTGGGACTCGCTGATGGATTCTTTTTAACACCCTTTCATTTTGCCAATAGCCCTGACTAAAGCAGCTAAGTAACTCACTCGTGAGTTTGAGAGCAGAAATATCAACACTTCCACAAGCTATTAACTTCTGGGTCACGCTGGACACACAGTGGCATCGGTCTGTTTATAGATGCCAGTGGAAAGCATACATGATTTGAAGCTGCCATGTAAGACAGAAATCATCTCAAGCTATCTACTTGCTAAAACTGATGTCGTGGGCTTTTCAAAATGTGAGGGAGAAATTCTGGACTCTAAGACTTCTGCCCCATGCTGAGGGGAGCTTGGAGTTCCCTTCATCCTAGAAGCTGCTGTGCGATCTGTTTGCAGCTCACACAGGGATGTTTCCACACACCCTCGGCCATGTCATCACATAGCAGCACACACCATGAGGAGTGAGGTTAGTGCACCTCTCCTGGTTTCTTCCTTTCACTATTTAAACGTGAAGAATAATGACAATCCACTGAAGAAGAATGTTGTCCCTCCTTCTACAGGGCAGTTGTTTTCATGCAATATCTTGAGAGCCTCTGAGTCTAAATGAATGGACCAGCAGCAGGAACAACTCCACCTCTGACTGGTTCGTGGTTCCTAACTCTGAGTCTTTCTGTCTCCCTGCCCCTTCAGAATCCTTCCATATTTCCTCAGGCTTCCTGGCTTCTTGGTGGTCTATTATGACATCTCTTCACCCTTATCTCCAATCATGTTAGCTGATAGGCATTTACTGGAAAAAATTGTGTAACAGATTTTTAAAAAGCTCCTCTCACAATGACCCAGTACTCAGGAAATGATCTTGGTGACCTGTGAGAGTAACAGTCCCAAGACTTCCAGAAAGAGGATCACCATGGAGGTGTGTTCTTATGCTTGGCTGTGTCCTGCATCAAACTGTGTGATCTGTTTCAGGTCTAGGAACAGCTGTACAGGAATACAGACTGCTGTCTGAGCAATCTGTGTGTGAACCCATTTGTGGCCCTTCCTAACAGTGTGATTTTTGAGAAGTACAGAGTATGAAATAGCATGTGGAAGAAGGAACACACTGTTTTGTAATTTCTGGAACGAAGAGGTAAAAAGAGATGGTGGGGAAGGTGGAACATGAGAATGGATTTGAGGGAGTTAACGTGGAGGCAGGGAATTGGTTGGGGTTTTGCTATGATAGTTTTAACAAAAAATAAGGAGACTGAGCTGGTCTTGGTGACAATGAAAGGAAGGGAGAGCAGATTTATTGGAATGACAATTAGGAACCGATTGACAGCATATAGAAGTAATCAAATGACTGAGGGGGGGAGGGAGAGGTGACATGAGAGGTCTTGTGTACATGGTGACTAGAAAGAAGATGGTGTCAGAAAGATGGCCGAGGCTGTCTATGGAGAACAGGATAGGAGAAGTGAGGTTGAGGACCAGGTCTTGCGGGAGACAGGGCAAGAAAGGCGAGGATTCCATTCAGAAGTGGCTGGTTTGAGGTAGAGACTCACGGAGTGACAACTTACAATTGTTCTTTGCCATTAGAACACCTTTGGAAAAATGTAAACCATGGAGTTCATCATGGTGGACAGCCTTGAAGATGGCCCCATATGACCTCACTCCCTAGTATTCACACCTGAGTAATCCCTTCCCTTTGAATGTGACAAAACTGGTGACTTGCTAACAGAATATAAATAGAGAGATGATGGATGGATGGATGGATGGATGGATGGATGGATGGATGGATGGACAGTCAGGTAGACAGAAGGAAAGATGGTTGGTTGGATGGATGGATAGAAAGACATGCACAGAAGAAAAGACAAATAGATTAATGAATAAATGGATGGATGCATGGTTATAACAAAACCCAACTCAAGAAGAGGGAGAGAAACAAGCTCAGCTCCTTTTCAATGATTCTCCTGATTTCTGCCCATGGGCTCCTGGACATCCTAGAACTATGAAATATAAAATGTCTGTAAGGAATACACAGCTTTCCTCTTTATTGTCTTTAGCCGCATGTTCCAAAGATGTATTTTAAAAGTGATGATAGACAAAGAATGTTTGTTTTATTAGGCATCAGTCAAAGAACTTTCTAAAAATGAACGAATTAAAAGACATCATTCCTGCCAGATCGAATTCTTCAGAGGGGACTTCACACACTGAGTCCGCACCTGGGCATGTAGGGAGCTTGAGAAATGGCACATTTCATGAGGGAAGCACAGGATTCATTGTAACCCTGCCTGAATACTAACAAATTAATAAAGTGAGCAAATTCGGGCCTGCAAAGTGCCTAGCTAGATATTCAAATGCCATGGCTCCAAGCCTTTCTGCCTTATCTGCATTCTTGAAATTTAACCAAAGCTACTGGCAAGCTGGCTCTCAAGGGCTGATCACTTGATACTGAGATGGCAAATGGGGTAATATGCTCAGGCCTGGTCCATGGATAAAGGGCGTACAGCTCCTCTTGCATATGGAATCGTGACTTCATCCTGCCACAACCCATGTCTCCAAAATGCATCCTTCAGAGGCCAAAGAAACTGGCAAGCAGAGAAGCAGGGGACATCATCAGGCAGAAAGCCTACTTTGTTGTGAAGTCCCTTTGGGTGGGGACATCTGCCAACTGGCCCCATGAAGCTGAGGACATGGACATGTGATCCAGAGGGAAGCAAACAATGATACACACAAATTTTCCACCGGCCTGAGGACATGGACATGTGATCCAGAGGGAAGCAAACAATGATACACACAAATTTTCCACCGGCCTTGATCCTTAGAGGAAGCTGTTTCCAGATGAGGCCTCTCATCAACTTCCTACTGAGAGACCCCAAGGCGCCTCAATCCTGTTCCGTACCATATGGATCATCTAACACACACACAGCATCTAGTGACACTGGTGCACGGTCAGCCAGGAGCTATTGATTCAGGGTGTGAGTTAGCCAGACCTCAGCTTCCTCTTCCCCTGCATGGCTGGCCTGGCTTGTACCACCGTCCAGCTCCTCCCTAGAGGAGCTCAAGCAAGGCTCAGCCTGGCTGCCTTTCTGTTGGCATTTGTAGGATTCTCAAAAGTCAGTGTCAGGACAGACCTTGTCCAGCCATCCATTTCAATCTTTCATTTTACAGGTGAGGAAAATGAGGCACACACTGGGGAAGTCAGTGGCCATATTGGACCTCTAACGTAAGCCCCAGGATTTCCAGTCCAATGTTCCTTTCACCAAGCCTAGCTAGCTCAGTTCAAAACACAACTGGGCTAGGAAGGGCTGAAACCCAGAAGAACCGGGATGTTTGGGGTCTCATGCCTTCTTCATCTATCTAGCCTTGCTCAATGCCTCCCCATTTCCTATGCATCAAGTCTAAGGATGTTGGCCTGGGGTGGGAATAGAAAATAGACTGCATCCTGGAGGTCGGAGTGATCAATTGTCAGTGGCTGCCCAGAGAGCGCTTCGGAGGACACAGTGTGCGAGTGATTGGTGATGTCTTTCTCAGACAAAGAAACGGAGAAGGGCCGCGAGCTTGCACCTGGAGACCCACCCATCATCTAGCCACATCCTACGCACCCAACCTCATTTTTCCTATCTTCCAAATAAGGGTACTCTGCTGGAGTCTGACTCCACCTTCCCACTGAGCTACATCTGTGCCTTTCTTACTTCTGCTTTCGAGATTTCTTCTTTTGTGTTTTCCTGCCTGGTGTACTCTCCATGATGTTCTCCGTCCATCAGATCCAGCCACAAGGCCTAGTGCCCTACAGCGCACACAGGTGCCCCCTGCGTAGCGACAGAGCACACAGTTTAGCTTTTAACTACGGTCTTGCTCTGTGCCTGTGCTATTTCCTTTGTGCTCATCTTTTCTCCCCAACTGGGAAAGGTGTCTTGAATAGAATAGTGAAAACATAAAAGGTTTTCAACAATGGACGTTAGAAGCCTAAGTGAATAGCAAATTTAGTTTTAATTTTTAGAATATGCATGTATGTTTTATTACAGTTAGAACAGAAGTGGGACTTGGGATCCCATCTTCATTGCCTCCTCCCCTCTCATTCATTCAGCCATGACCTCCTCCTAAATGCAATCATAGTGAGGCTCAGACAAAAGCAGCATTTTCTAAAACCCAAACCCAACTGTATTCTTAAGCAAATCAATTTAATATAAATTCCTGGCACTTCAATAAGTCAAGGGAAGAGATTGTTACGCCTCCAAAGTACAGTATTAACTTCAGCTAAACAGATGTTAACTGTCATCGATTGTAGAATTCCGTCCCCAGAACTCAGCAAGGAACTCAGAGATAGATAATATCCCTAAAGATTTTTGCTTTCGGTCTCCATCCAAAAATGTTCGTAATCTCTTCCCCTTAGCAAAACCCTGTAAGCTTGTTCTTACCAAAAAAGAAAACACAACAATTATCAGTAATGTAATTTTGAATAAAAACAATACCAAATTAACGTGTTATTTATACAGTGGCCATCTCTAACACATCTCTAGGAATTTGTGTTGTGGGGGAGATACAAGCAGCATAAAAATTCAGGATCTTTTGCCGTTATTAAGGTTACCTCACATCTTTTTCTAATTTCTTTCTAGGTAGGACCATTCGTGGTTTTTTTTGCCAAACTGGTTGGTAGATAATCAAAGCCCTTTCCTCTCCATCCTTCACCCCCTTCCCTGACATCGTTCCTTCATTTCCTCTCTCCCGTGACTGGTTGGCGAGCCTCTGAGTGTCCAACCGTCGAGAGACTTGCTCTCTCCTTCCATCAAGTCTGGCTGGAGTCTGGGAGCCAGCGGGGCAGTGTTTGTGGAGCCGAAGCGGAGATTAACTCATGTTTTAGAGGTGACCTCTGCCCACCCTTTCTCAGGCATCCCCTCCCCTCCTGGCCTCACTCCCCAGCAAGTCAGCACCTACATGATTTCCTCTGGAGGACCTCCTCCCTGCGAAGACAAGACCCAACGCAGTCCCCACATGCCCACCCTCACCTCCCGTTCCCCTTCCCCCCTCTGCCCACCCCCGTGGTTGCCTTCTCCTCAAATGGACCTGGTCTTTGTTGTTCTAATTAGATTATCTCTGCCTTAGGGACCCAGGGCTGGTCCCCAGCAGCCTGGCTGGGAAGGCCGGTCCCATAACCCCTGTTATCAAGAGGCTTGTCATTTAGCATGTAGATCATCCAATTCCTTCGATACCAGGGGAGCAATTGTGCATCTTAATATTGATTTCTTTGGAGATACAATCGCCTACATTCCTGAGTCAGACTCACTTACTGCAGCTAAAAGGTTCCACTTAGATTATGAAACTGCCCCTCCGCCATCATGTGCTCCATCCCAACTTAATGTTACAAAGCAGGACGAATCTGAAGGGCTTTGTGCTTCTCCACTTGGTCCCGTTTCAGAACGAGCCTCCACTGGAGGAGCAACAGGAAAAACAACGCCGGCTGCTTTCACAGCATGTGCTTGCGTCTGGGGTGGGGTGGGGGAGTATTCTGGCATTCCCACCCCACCCCACCTGCCCACGTTCCCTCTGCTTCCCACACTCCACTGCAGTGATATCGGCTCTTAATTTAATGAGGCCAGTTTGTCTTATTTCTGTTTCATGATGAATTAAGGGGATGGGCTTGCAAATGAAGCTGGGGCATTTTCTTACCAAATACCCTTGCAGCGCCGTGGGAGGCAGAGAAAGAACATTTGAACTACAGGAGTAAGAAAAAATGCCACCTTCTCCTAGGGTCACAGTGCACCGAGCCTTGGGCCAGGTAGAGGCACTGATTTCCATATTATGAAACAGTATGGGAGACAGAGGCAATAGCAGCCAATGGCCAAATGTACAATTTGTTCGATCCAGAAGTTTCCAGGGCCCCTGAATGTGAGGGTACCTGCTACAATGAAGCATGTAGCTCTCCATGGGCACAGCCATCACAATGACCGACCAGCACTTCCCTAGGGTGAGCCATGGGTGTGGCGGGACCGTGAACTACATCTTCGACACATATTGCCCCAAGCAGTCTTCCACACAGCAAGCTGTGAGCCATGCACTCTTCATGATGCCCATCTTACAGATGACACTACTAAGGCCCAGAGAGAGTCTATGATTGGCTCAAGTTCCTAAAACCTGTAAATAGCAGAGGCCGATTCCAAGCCAAGGATGCCCGTCTAACTCCTAAACTTATAGTCCTAACTAGGAAACTGCTCTTTATGCTTTGCTGGTTGATAAGGGTGCATTCCTCTATTCCAACCTGTGCATTCACTCTGATGTGATCATTCATCTCCCAGGGCCTGGGTGCCAGAGAACACACAGCACTGGGCAGGAGACAGACAAGACAGAAAAACTATACCATCCAATAAGGTGATGGACAGAGAGATGAACAAAACTGGGGGGAATATTAGAGAGGTCTTTCTTCAAAGATTCCACAGAAGATTTTAGGGTGTAAGTTGGCCCCTTTGGAAAAGGTCCTTGCAAATATTAGATGTCTGTGAGAAGATGGGGCAAGGACTGCGCTAAGCGCTTCTCATTAAGTCTGCCCTATAACCAAGCTGATGCGACCACACCACTTTCCTTGGTACTCATGGGAACCTTCTAGCTTCTATCGCGTGGACTCTAGAAGCAGGCTACCGTTTTCCTGCCTGTTTTAGTCTTGAACAGAAGAGGAGACGTTAAAATACTCTCAGTGGGGAGCTGCTATGCCTTGGGGACAAGACCTTAATGCATGCCTTTTTGTAGTTACTCTGCATTGAGGGGTGGAGAGGTATATTTACCTTCGCTGTGTAGTTACGTATAATGCATTGTAGTTAGGCAGCCTTGCAGGCTTCTGTCCTAGAACCTCTAACTATTACTGCATGGCTTTGCTTACCTATTTGTCTCATCTCATTGGACAGAAAAGTCTTTGCAGAACATGACGTCAGGGCCTCGTTCGGGGTCTGGCCAGAAATGTTTGTTAAGATAGAGAAATGAACGCCTGGATTCTGCCCCAACAAATCCCTCCGCCTCCCCTGTGATTGCTCCTGTCTCCATCTCCGTGGCCGGTGTGTGGAAGAGGAATGGCATGGAACAGAAGGGGCAGCTGGAACTTTAAGAACAGCTGCGATTCGTTTAACAACTTACTCCTTAGAAACTGCTGAAAAAGTGTACGCTAAAGAGCAATGATCTATCATCCTACCTCCACGTCTGTCATAAAGGCTCACCATGCGTTTTATCCAGGACAACATGTGTTTCTCGATGCTTTGACTGGACATTGTAAGGATAACGCGCATTTGCTTTACAAGAAGGCGTGGATTTCACACTCCCACTTTAAGGTAAGGGTCCAGACTCAGCCAAGTCTAACAAGGGTCTTCCTATCCTGGCAAGGATGAGTCTTCACAGGGAAATCGCCAAGTCTGCACTTGAAAACATATAAATTACCTTCCGTGTTGTGCACATCAAGCAGTTTCACATCTAGACCTGATGTGTTGACACTACAGGTGAATAGTTTGATTACAAGTTTATCAAGTTCTTTGAGAGTCTTAGAAGAAAAAAAAAACAAAGTAATTCAAAGATTCTGTCCAGACTAAATAGTGTGGCCTAATAGATCAAAAGCCTGCGAGAAACCAAGCTGTGGAAATGTAATAATGTTAATAAAAATGTGATTCCAATCCCTGCTTGGCGACTGCCCTTGCTCAGGCCACCAGGGCTCAGTGCCATCAGATGCACTAATGCTGAGACGCTGGTCACTCATGGAGGAGGGGCAGACCCCGGTAAAAGCTTTTTTGCCTGTAGATCTGAGGGAACTGCCTATAAGCCTTTGTCCCGAGTAGTAACAATGGGTGGCCCCCAAAGATGGATGCAAATAAACAGCTTTGGTGCCACACAGTGGACTGATGAAAGAGAAGGTATGGCAGTAACTAAGAAGACACTTAGAAAGAACTCCTGTTCACTCCCCCTGTTCATTTTCAACTGCTGATGCCCCAGGAGGGTTTAGGACTTTGGCTGGAGAAGAGAAGAGTGTAGCAATGAGCATCTGAAATGGAGGACTCAGAGCCCCTTGCTCAGATTGGGACATCGCCCTGAGCAGGGACTCTAAGAGCACAGGATTAAGAGCAGGACATTGGCGTCAGACATCCTGGTGTTAGACCCTAACCTGTTACCCAGTAGCTGTGCAAACTGTCCAAGATGCTTAACCTTTCTGAAGGTGCCAAGGGGACATAACAGTAATGTCAACCAGAATGGATTAGGATTACAACCAGAATGATCTGCAAGTACCAGGAAACCTAAGACAACGGTGCCTTTGAAAGTCTATTTCTCTACAGTTTCTACCATCTCCGATGGTGACTTTCACATTTTGCTCCCAAATGGATGCTGCCGCTCCAACTCTCATACCATATTCCACGCAAAAGAGTCAAAGAAAGAAGGGGATGGCCTTCCCCTTCGTAGACATGTCCTGCAAATTGCACAGCCCTCCTACTCAACTTTCTCTCGTTGCGAACTTCATCACGGCCACACCTGGCTACAAGAGAACCTGGGAAATGGGGTCTTGATCCTGGATGCCATTAGGAAAGTTACTGAGAGGAAGGAATGAGACTGGGGGATGCATAGGGTTCTCTGCTACCCAACCTCTCTGGCTGTCGTCAGGTCTTAGGTAATGCTTGGCACAGAGGCCAGGTCAAAGGCAGTGCTCCCTGAATGGAGGGACTGCTGCCATCTCTCACTCTACCCCTGCCACCCTCAACTCCCAGCTTCTATGTTGCCAGGAGGGCGCTGCAGCTGCTAGCAGAAGGCAGAGGGGACAGGTAGAAACACTGTTTGGGGAGCGTGGAGGGTGCAGAGGGCTGTCAGGGAGCAAGGCTGGGAGTAGGGTGCAAAAGTTGAGGAAGGTGTCAAAACTGATATTCAAGAAAAGCAAGGCTTCCATAAGATTTTTTAAACCCAAAATTAATGCAAAAACTCCATAATGAACAAAATATCCCCCCAAAATGTTAATGGGACCCAACCCTGCCTTTGAGCAATACCCCTCCCCGCTTGAGCCCCGCCCCCCAGCCCTATCATAGCCTGTCCTTCCTGCAGACTTTCTCAGGCTGACAGAACAGGTGCAGTGTTTAAGGCAGGTTCTGTCAAGACCTGGGGGATGTATGTACAATGATTCAATAGGAGTCAGCAAAGTATAAAATCTCTAAGGCCACATGGATCTCTTAAATCTATACATTAGTTTTAAAGAAAAATAATACTCTTTTTTAAAATAAAAAAACCTATACTACCTAAATCACAAGAAAATTAAAAGTATTTAAAATTGTACCACTAAGAAAGAACCTAATATTTTGATATCTATCTTTTCAAGACACACACACACACACACACACATATATATATATATATATATATATATATATATATACATACATACACACACACACACACACATACATATATATGGATCATTCAGTATATACCATAACCTGCATTTTTGTTTACTAATAGTTCTGTATCATTACATATTCCTGTATGATATAATTTCTTATGTGTTATATCATTATGTGTATATAACAAATTTAGATGTTTCTAATCTTTTTCCTCTCTGCAGTAAATATTCTTGTAGTTAAATTGTTTTTGCAATTATATGTTTATTTACTTGATATAAGTTCCTAGAAGAGGAATTGCTAGTCAACCTTCTTAAGACTGCTAAATAAACTTCCAGAAGTTTCTACCAATTTATACTCCTCCCAGAAGGTGTTTCCCACACCTTTGACAATACTGAGTATAATCAATTTTAAATCTCTATTGATTCAAATAGTGAAAAATTAAAATAAAACATTTTCATCACATTTCTTTAATAGCTAATGGAGGTCTAGATTTTTTTTCTTTCTTATTAGTATCTGCATTTATGTGACTCATAAATTAATGAAAAACCCCCACAAGATGTTGAGACTATTCCAATGAAGAATTTTAACAAAGGTATCTACAGGCAGTCAGGAATTCTGAAATAAATTTGCTAATAGGTGCAACACTGGCTAATATCTGGAAGGTCAATAAAATGCAATGTTTTGGGTAATCTTTTCTACATTTATTGGGTGAAGTTCACTTCCTTTGCTGTGGACAAGAATCACCTGCATTACTGTCAAGTTTTCTACAAGTTAACTGCTACTCCATGGCTGGAAAATAGCCTGGTGTATAGGAAGCTGGTCAAAAAGTCGCACCTTAGAGAGAAATTAGACAGTGTTCACAGAGGCCCTGAGAGGACGCCCATAGTCACTTTTTACCCGTGTTCCAAGATTTCGACAATTTTTTCTGATAACACCTTTTTCTTAATTGTGAAAAAAAATCAATATTGGTTTCCATCCCAGTCTTTAACTGAGTAGATGGAATATGTGTGGGGCCACTTCAAAGTCTTCGAACACGTAGCTCCCCCTCCCCGCCTGGATTCGGGGCTGGCCCACATGCTAGTAATCTGTGCGGTGTGTCCCAGGAAGGTCATTCGGGTTTACTCTTGCTATCGTGGGCAACACATTCAGCAAATTCTTAAGCTCTTGTCATCTCCCCAGCAGCCTTTTGTGGTCCTTTTAACAGCCGGCTGGGCTGAGCAGGAAGAGACAGGTCGCTCTGGGCAGTGTTCAACAGCACAGCTCTTTGTCTCTTGTTGTCAGCCAGCCCTGTCACTACATTGTTCTTCAGGCGGCATGCCTTTGATGGACTATCAGCCCCTCATGTCTCAACACTCCAGGCAGCGATTGGAGAAAGAGCAGCCCTGCGCAGATCCCTCGGTACAGAATAATCCCATTATAATATGATGTCCTATCAACTCCAGCCCCTGTATTTGTTGAGAACACGGTGAGGTGAGTCCCAAAAAGGTAAAAGCGTGTTCGTTGGCCTCCAAGAGTTGTCCATCTGTTGGGGAGACAAGCCGCACATGATAGCAGAAGGCGGAGGCCAGTAAGAGCACAGAAGGAATATCGAGTCCAAATCCCTACTCTGCCCCTTGTGTGATCCTGGACAAGTATTTGTGCATGTGTTTTAGCATCATCACTGAAGTGTAACTTATATAGCATGAAATTTATTCATCATAAGCACACAGTTCGATAAAATTATTTCTGTAAATGTATACAGTTGTGCGTCTCTTTGATCCAATTTTAGAACATTTCCATCGCCTCAAAGGCCCCTTATGACCACCTGCCATTGATCCTCATTCTCACCCCAGCTCCAGGCAACCATTACCCTGCTTCCTGTTTCTACAGATTCATCTTTTCTAGAAATTTCATATAAATGGAATCACACAGTATGTACTCATTTTTGTACAGATTCTTTCACTTAGCATCTACTCTGGGGTTTCATCCATGTTTCCATATTGCATCATGTATTAGTGTGTATTCATTCCTTTTGATGGCTGAATTATATTCCATTTTATGGACATAACACATTTTGTTTACCCATTCACTGGCTGATGGATATCTGGATTGTCTCAGTTCGGGCCTATCTGAATAATGCCTATGAACACTCACATAAAAATCATTGTGTAGATACATGTTTTAATTTCTCTTAGTTAGATGCCTATAAATAGATTTTGGGGTTGTATGGTAAGCATCTGTTTAACTTTTTAAGAAACTGCCAAGCTCTTTTCTGAAGTGGTTATACCATTGTACATTCCCACCAGCATGTCATGAGGGTTCCAGTTTCTCTACATCCTTGTCACCACTTGTCATTATCTGTCTTTAAAATTATAGCCATCTTGGTGGGGGTGAATGACATCACAGTGTGGTTCTCACTTGCAGCTTTCTTATGGCTAATGATGCTAAACATATTTTCATGTGCTGATCAGCCATTCACATATCTTCTTGGCCAAAATGTCAATATAAATCAAGGCCAGGAGTGAGCATCCCACCAGCTGCCCCATTGGTGACATGAACCACCACACAGTCTTGTAACCTGGGCCAGTTCAAAACCGAGCCCGTGTTGTCAGGGATTCAGCAGCCAAACACAGATTCAACAGTCAAGGCCACTAAACAGTCAGGAGGTAATAAGTGCTGGTAGCCATTTGAGCTCTTTACACAGCAGAGATGGGTCAAGGTTTTATAGGAATCATCTCTGTTATGAATCTTTGCTATTCCCAGTGAAGTAGGTCCTATCATTGTCCCCATTTTATAGATGAGGAAACCAAGACTCAACATGATTAATACTTGGTGGACCTGGGTGCTGAATTTAAATAATCTGACCCAGACCCTTGTGTACTCTAGGGTGACCACATCCCAGCCTGGGCTCATGGCAGTGCCAAGAATCCATTCTCTCTGTATCCTAGTCCACCAGCATAGGACCTGACAGATGTGCAAGGACCTAAGAGGTGTATATGGAGGGAAGGGTGGTAGGGACCAAGCCAAAGCAACACATAACATCACAGATGGAAGCATGAGGCACAATGAAGAGCTGGGTCCCTAGGAGTTCCGTGATCAGCCATGAGATGGGATGCAGGTAATATCTGGCTAACAGGAGCTAAGAACTCCAAAGTTACTTCTGAAACATCCATTCGAGCCAGCCTGGGCTTATCCTCTGTAATAATAGCTTCATTCCACCCCACTTGATTTCACTGGACTTTGAAGCCAGTTCCATAACTGGCCCTCTGAGGCCTGTGCATGATCCAGTACGCACTTCAAGAGTGGGTTCGACGAGAGAACCACCACATGCCCAGCTGCCCAGGACTGGCTGGAAACTGCCCCTCCCACATATATGGTGGTTCAAGGTCAGACCATGTGGGCCTCTTGCTAGCTACATGACAGGCATGGAGCTGAACCCCTGGCCTCCATGTCATCCTCTAACATGTAAATCATAAGAGTTTCTACCTCAAAGAAAGCACAGGGCCTGCCTGGCTTTAGGAGCACCTCAGAAAAATGCTGGTGTCCTCTGACTTCTCCAGGTTCGAGTTCCGAAGTCCCTGTCAGGTGGGAGTGTCTCTTCCCCAGCATATCACACCCTTCCTGCTCTATCCCAGGTTGAATACCAGGATGACAACAGGCTGACTCGCTATTGGCATCCTCTGCAGAGAAGGGATGAAGGAACTCGGAAGATAAAGCATCCCTAATTCCCTTCCTTCCTCCGCGATTCTCTGCCACCTCTTTCCCCCCTTTAGCTTAGTAGACAAAGACTGAGTGATCTGGCGTCTGGCCACATGGAGCAGGAAGTTATGAATGAGGATGGCACAGGACAGTGGACTCTGCAGAGACAGCTCCCAAATCAGTCCTGAAGGCTGGGCAGCGACCACAGGAAGTCTGGAGCCATGAGGCCACCACTTAACACTTGCGTATCTCTGACTATCCTGGAGCTTAGGCAAACAAGAGCCTAATCCGCTAGAGGCCTGGGGAGGCATTGTTAGTCATGGGCTGTCTGAGATGACTTTGGGCAACATACACTCAGGACCAGAACAGGGTCTGGGGCCTCTGGTGGGACTCCATCGCTATAGGAGGAAGGTCACAGCAAATTTCCAACCACTGGTTGAAGTCCACCAGTGCTTAGCAAACTAGGCCTGTGTTGAAGTGTCAATGCCCAAGGGCCTGCTTTACTGAACTGCTTTAATTAGCACACCAAACGGACGATGAAGAAGAAAGTGCTGGTTTCAGCGACAAAGGAGCACAGGGTCTGTCTCTTTGCCAAGTCCGACAAAGGCCATTCTAACACTGCAGTGGGCTCTCGCGTGGGACAGCAGCCATCAGTTAAATTAAAACATTAACTCATCATCCAAAGCAGCATAGTGGAATCTGCCCCCCCCCCCCCGCCCCAATGCCCATTTTCTCCTTTTCTAGCCTCCTCCACCCCCTTACTCCCTCACCCTTTGGAGGTCTAAAGCTAGCCTAGCTGAGAGTCAAGGCCAAGGAAAGCTCCTGGATCAAAGACCTACCCAGGACAGCCTGCCACTGAATATTCAGAAAGAAGCAGAGACAATGACCCAGCTTTTGGAATCACGGTTCTCTTCTCTCCACCACTGCATCTTACCTACGCATCTTCCACTTGAAATCTCTTAACCACAGCTTTCCAGTAGTCATATCTTCCCAAGCAAGTCAGTGTTGCTGCTAAGTACAGCACCATCATTATTTTCACCCAAACGTGACCCCACCCTGCCACATCGTTCTCTGTAATCTAGAATAAGATACTCAATCTCTCTACGTTGAATTCTTCATCTATAAAGAGGGAAAATTAATGATAACACCAACCATATGGGGCCGCTGGGAGAATCAAAAAATGCATGTTGTGCCCTCATTGGTTTGGCTCAGTGGATAGAGCATCGGCCTGCGGACTGAAAGGTCCTGGGTTCGATTCCAGTCAAGGGCATGTACCTTGGTTGTGGGCACATCCCCGGTAGAGGTGTGTAGGAGGCAGCTGATCGATGTTTCTCACTCATCGATGTTTCTCTCTATCCTTCTCCCTCCCTCTCTGTAAAAAATAAATATATTTTTTTAAATGCACGTTGAGTGCCTGGTACACAGAGCTGATGAGTGCCATGATTGTTAAGACACTCAGACCATTATGATCAAAGGAACACAGTTGACTGGGAATCACCTGAAAAACACTGATACATTTGTACAGGAGGGCCTTCTCCTGGCCAAGACAGAGAATGCCTCTCAGAACATTAAGATGCCTATGTCCAGGGAGCCTAGGATGCCCGCGTGCAAATCATTCCACAGCCCCAATAAGAACCTAGGCGAGGCTAATTATTCACACTACCATGTTTGTTGACATTGAACGGAATGCAAAAAGCAGCACTCACCACTACAAGTAACAGGGTGATTTTAGGTGTCAAACCCAATCTCCCTCCCTCCTTCCTTCCCTCCCTCCCTACTTCCTTCCTTCCTTCCTCCCTTCCTCCCTCCCTCCCTCCCTTCCTCCCTTCCTCTCTTCCTTTCTGTCCACAGTCATATGACGGAGGCTGGATTGCTGTGTGGAGGGCTGGGGATGTCTGGGGTGGGAAGCAAGGTCTGGGACTGGCCTGAGAAGCAGATTGAGTAGTAGGTACATGGACAGCTAACTCAATAACCCAAGGTCAAATGGAAGTCACACACCAGACATCCTCCCAAACAAGAGGCCTCTCCAAAGGGCTGACCAGGACCAGGTGCGGGGCCCGCAGGATGGAGCTGGGGCCATCAGCCAGGAGAAGAGACCCCCAAAAGCACAATTGAGGAAGAGTTGGAGCTGATCCCCATGGCGGATAGGCAGGGGACCGCAAGTGACTTTGGGGTCTAGACCTAGGGGCTGTGGAGGCCTGCTCAGAGAAGCCCTGTTTTCCATGGTGTCACCTACCCACCTTTCGCCCTTTATAGAGTGCCCACTGTGTCACAACTCTGCTGAAATACACACCTCTCTCCAGGCCTTTCGGCGCGTCGTTCCCATAGAGCTGGATGCATTTCAGGGTTGGGAGGGCCTCAGCCACTCTCTAGGTCACAGATTTCAAACTGTTCCTAAGCTCGCGGGCAGCCATCTCAAATCCCCCCATGGGTCATGAACCCAAAAGTTGCTCTTCTCCTTTTTTGTCCCATTAATGGCAGCATTACCTAGAACACCCTCGTCCTTTAGATTCCTTCCAAGTCAAATTATCGAATGTCCACCTATGTTCTAACCCTCTGGGCCCAGGTGAGGTTGAATTTCAGATCAACAGCCAAAGTATCATGGCTAAAACCGTGTCTCTCTCTCCTAACGGAGACACCTTTCAGAACTTGAATATAGGTTGTCTCTAAAAGAATGCTTCCTCCCAAACGTTCTAAAATGACTGCTGACAGCTGTCAACGCCAATGCTATCTGCACTGATGTGCTGAGCATACCATTGTCCAGACTGGATGGACTAGACGTTCTGATTCGATGAGGGCACATCTGGGTGAGAGTAAAACTCCAAACCTGCTCTGTGAGATGTATTGTTTGTGAGTTACTGGGTGCATTTTCTATTTCCTAAGGCTTGCTGCTCAGTAGGAATCTAATTAGAGCGAATACTTTCTGGTTGCGTTGTTCTGTATAGGATGAAAATAGCATACAGATTTGGATATTTTTTTTCGAAAGTGATATATGTAGCAAAGCACCTTCTTCCAGAGGGTATAATTATTTTTATGCCTGAGATCCTTTGAGACACCAGCCTTCTGGGAGCCCCATCTACACCGGCCACTAAGAGGGAGATGGTTTGATGTGCACCCGCTAGTAACTGGAGTTTGCAGGAATCCTCAAGGCCAAGCCAGAGGCAGACCCTCTAATTCAAGTTCATTTCTCATTTGTGCTCCAGGGCTGACCTTCCTGCACGTCTCCTGATTGTCGGATCCAAAACAGCCAACTGAATAATTGCAGTGAGAAGAGAGACTTAGGAAAGCAAGATGACCTGGCTAAGGTCGCAGTTGGTAATGGCAAGACTAGAAACAAGATCGGGATGCCAGCTAAAAGTCCAGCCCCCAGCCTCTCTGCCCTCATTGTGTGTTCACTTCCTCCTCTGTTGTTTTTTTTTTTCCGCCCGTTTTCTGTATGTGTGTGCCTTGTTTTCACATCTAATGCACCCTGAAGTCCCCAAGGCTGAGTTCACTTGAGTAGCCTCTCAGACAATGCCAGGTCCTCTGCCCTCACTGATGCCTAGAGGTGGTCGCCACCCCACAGCTGTCAGGCTGCAGTGCTTCTGGGGTCTGCATGACCCATACCTGGGCTCCAGAGCCCCAGGTCAGAAGCAGTCTGTCATACAGCTGAAGGACTTTCAATTCTTTGACTGTTTATAAGATGGTGTCTGTTTGAATGGCTAGCTCAGAGGAGGCACAGGTGGAGAGGGTGGGGATGGGGGATGGGGAATCCTGGTTTTTCCATGTTCCCTGGAGCAGATACTACTCTCAAGAATCCAGGTAAGAACCCTGAGCCTCGCCACCTATGGACCCAGTTCTACTGTCACCGAAGGCCATGAGGGATTAGAAGAAACCCAGACTCTCCCCAGGAAATCAGATAGATAACCATCTTCCTTCCCTCCTTTCCACTTTCCTGCCTTGTTTATGTCGGTGCTAGGTTTGGGGGGAGGGGAGAAAAACATGATACTGAACTTAGAGCTCAAACACAGGCATAAAACGACAGCAATTTGTAAGATATCAGCCCTGTACGTCACTGTCAGATCTTTACGACAGGCTGCTCACATACACCGACACTTAGGAAACTGCTGCTTAGAGGACACAGGAAATTCACCCACGGTCACACAGCCAGTAAGCACAGGACAAGGATTTGAAACCAACTTTGAATGCAGAACCCAAGCTCTCACACACTGAGACAGAGAAGGCCCTGGAACCTGCTTCCTCCCTCACCTCCTCTGCCCTGAAAACAAGAGCTTCATGAGAAACTTACCCTCAGAGTTGACCGCTAGCCGGGGGCCATCCAGGACTCTGGCAAGCTGAGTAGAACAGCCATTGGCTGGCAATGCCTCCCTGGGGTGTCTTCACAGCCCCCGAAAGTCCCTCTGAGAACCAGGCCGTCGGACCAGCAGGCCCTTTATGGAGCCAGAGCTCTTCCCAGGCTGTCCGCCTCGGCTCTCCGCCCACCTTCCGGACTTGCCTCGGCCATGGGAGCCCACAATGTCAGGACAGATTTTAGCAACAACACTGGAGCCCCATCATCCCATTGACCAGCTTCAGGGTGTCACCATCATGGCCTTGGAGCTGGTGATCGATATGTAACGTCTCATGACCTTCAACTCACCTTCTAAGGATTTCCTACCACTGCCCCGCCCTCGAGGCCCAGGATGCACCTCTCCTGCACTCAGGGGCTGCAGCTGGGCTACAGGCAGCAGAAGCAGGGATGCAGACCACCCAGCTGCTGCAGGCGGGGCTAACACAACTTCCCTTTGCCCTCTTAATTCCCTACTCTTCCCAATTTACAGACAAGGAAACTGAGGCAGAGAGGGGTTGTTTGTCCAGGCCCAATAGCTAGTAGTGAATAGAGCTGAGACCATCTCCTTGGTCTTTGGACACTCAGGTTGTTCTTCCCATCAGCCATTAAGGCTACACAGATGCAACTCCTTATGGTAATTTATTATTATTCCTTAGTCTCCTAAAAGGGGCCCCTATTGAAACATTGCTGATAGTGGTAGCAACAGGGTCATTCTCCCAGCTTACGGTGATCTGCTAATAATGTCCCCTGTTTCCCCCAAGGTCCTCTCCTCTCTGGCCCCTGCCTCTCCCCCACTTCCATTCGCACCCCCTGCCTGGGGCTACTTCTCCCTAGATATGTCCCCATGCCCTCCATGGGGTCCCCAGGAGGAGTCACCTTGGGGGTTCTCACCTCTGATACGTCTGTCAAAGTGAGGGAAACGGGGAGATAAGGAGAAAGGGGAAGGTGTGGGACCAGCGGGGTCTCCTCTCTCTGTCCCTGGAAGAGGGGCGATTGCCGGCTCCTACAACCAGCAGGCCCCAAAGGAGGCGTCTTTTACATACACTTTGCGGGATGACTTAAGTAAGTCTTGACGACTCTCTCCCTGGAGACTAGACTAAAAGTATTGTTTAGAAATCTAATATATGGTTTATTTACTCAATTTGTGCTGAGCTCCACAGTTCCTTCAGGCCTGCCTCCCTCGCCCATTACTCTATTAATGCTCCATTACTGAAATTAGTGCTGTAATTGGAGGGGGAAGGGCTGAGGGAGGGGACACTCCTTAAAGGCACAGGTCTCCTTTAATCATATCATGGGCAGAGGCCCAGAACTGGTGTGGGGGCCACAGGAAGGTTTGAGCCAGAGGGACACCTTAGCAGCAGGGTGACAGGACAGGGACATGGGCTGATGGCACTGGCAATCAGCATGTGGCCTGAGTAGGGGCAGAGGGGGTCAAGGCCATGGCCCCTCCTGCTGTTCTGTGGGCTTTGATGCATTCGCCCCATTTAACCCTTCACATCAGGGATTCCAAATGCATCGGCTCAGCCCCCAGGTCCACCTCTGACCTCTCTCTTTTTTTTTTTAATCCTCACCAGAGGATATTTTCCCCATTGCTTTCTAGAGAGAGTAGAAGGGAGGGAGAGAGAGGGAGGGTGAGAGAGAAAAACATTGATATGAGAGAGACACATCAATTGGTTGCCTCCTGCATTTGCCCCGTCTGGGGATGGAACCTGTAACTCAGGTACGTGCCCTTGACTGGGAATCAACCTGCAACCCTTCAGTACAAGGGCTGGTGCTCTAACCATTTAGCACAGCAGCCAGGGAACCACCCCCTCATTCTTAGCAGGTGATGCCAAAGCCATTTTTCTGGAGCTTCCTTCGCTTCCCTCCTCTGTCCTGCAATGTGCTTGTGTATTCTCGCTCCTTCCTCCTCCTTGCCTAGGCTGAGCCCTCCACCTCCTGCTACTCACACACCCTGACCTTCAGCCTGGGCCATGCCCACTCCCCCCAAGACCCCG
The DNA here is from genome assembly GCA_004026665.1 of Murina feae. Classification (NCBI taxonomy): domain Eukaryota; kingdom Metazoa; phylum Chordata; class Mammalia; order Chiroptera; family Vespertilionidae; genus Murina; species Murina feae. The sequence continues at coordinate 85,511 of PVJC01001060.1, forward strand.
CCAGAACGCCCGCTCTTGCCCGCTGTTGTCCATGGTTTCCTCTCCTCCACATGCTGCCCTCTTCCCCGGGGTAAGACAGAGTCGGCTACCCCTCAGCTTCTGGCCCATCTCTCCCTCTCATGAGTGAGTTTCTTGGGAGGGGTGCCACACTCCTGCCCTCTCAAGCCTCGCTGCCCACTCGTTCCTCAGCAACCTCCCGTCGCCTGAGACGGCTTTCTTCACGGTCACCGGTTGTCCAGCCAAAGGCCCTTCTCAGTTCTTACCCTCCACGGGCATCTGTGTAGCATTGGAGCCACGCATCTGCTTTCCGGAACCAGTCTATCCCTTGGCATCTGTGAGTGACGTTTTCTAAAATTCTTCTCTTCTTTCTGACAGAACATCTCTTCCACAGTTGTGATTCTTAACATTTTTGTAAGTCATGGGTCCCTTTGACAGTCTAGTAAACACACATACACACACATGCACACACACACAAGCTCACACACACGTGTGCACACACGTGTATACACTCATGGACCCCACTTCTGCTTTTTTAAAAAATATATTTTATTGATTTTTTACAGAGAAGAAGGGAGAGGGATAGAGAGTTAGAAACATCGATGAGAGAGAAACATCGATCAGCTGCCTCCTGCACACCCCCTACTGGGAATATGCCCTCAGCCAAGGTACATGCCCTTGACCAGAATTGAACCTGGGACCCTGCAGTCCACAAGCTGATGCTCTATCCACTGAGCAAACCAGTCAGGGCCGCCCCTGCTTTTTATTTTCTATCTTGATGATCTTGACAATTCCTGTTTTTTAAATCATATTTTTGGACAGTTCCCAAATCTAATCATCCAGTCTCGATCTCTTCACTAATTCTGTGTATTCAGCAGATAAACATCCTACAGGGACCCCCAACACTTCCTCCCCTCCTACCTGGCTCTCCTCCTTTCTGTCTCTGCTTGAGGTCAGGCGACAGCTTGACAGAGATGCAACCTGGGAAACTTAGGGTCATTAACCCTCTGGCTCCCTAACCCTCCCCAAGCCCATCAGACACTCAGGCCTCATCATTCTTCCTCCACCATGTCCCTCACAACCATTCCTTCCTCTCTGTCCCACTGGTGCCACCTCTGTTTGACTCATCTTCTTAACTGTCCCTTGCCTCCAGGCCAGGCTGCCCAATCTGTCCCCCACTGTTGTGAGACAGAGATTTAGGGAAAGCAGAGTCCAGGGGCCTTAGGCATGGCAGGAGTCTTTTAGGGGCCCCTCAGGCCAGCCCACTATCTTGTCTTTGCGAGGCCTCTGAGAGCGGCTGTCCAGCATCTGCTTGAATATCTCTGAGGAAGAGACACTGACTTCATCACTCATGAGGTCATTTAACTTTGTGTCATTCCTAATTATGGAAGGCTTCAGCCTCACATCAAACTAAAACCTGCCTCAATCATGTCATTCCCCACTCTTTGGCGTTCCTCTTTGCCTACAGAAATTCCCAACACCTTCCCTTAGCACATTAGGCCTTACCTTCGCAATAGGCCTGTATCTCCCTACCAACAGAGATTCACTGGATGGTGGCCTGCACTGCTAGTGACTACATCCAGCCTTCCCTGCAGCTTGCGGTGACCCATGACTAAATTCTTGCTAATTGGCAGCAGAAATGAAGTGTGCTGGGGCCACTTCTGGGTGTGGTGTTCCAACGTCCAGCACGCATTTCCCCAGGTCCTCATCCTCTTCCTGTGACTGGAATGTGGAGAGTTCCTGGATCCTGCACCCAAGACCAACACCTGGAGGTTGATAGGCCCACAGAGGCAAGGAACCTGGTCCCTGAAGGACCACCCAGAGCCTGACTCCCCTGACCATCGGGACCACTCCCCTCAGGACCGTCACCTGAGAGTGAGGCAAGCTTTTACACTCGTTACCCTTGACTTTCTCATCACTTCCTCCTCAAAGTCTATACCAACCGCACTGAACTTCTCGCCATGTCCAAGTACAGCACGCCTTGCTGCACCTCGGGTCCATTGTTCCCGCCCATGCCGCTGCCAGGGATGCTTTCCCCCATATTCTCCACCTGATGAACTCCACTCGCCCTTCGGGACCCAGCCCCATGTCGCTCCCTCTGTGCAGCCTTCTTTCCCAGGATTCAGCAGCATGTCTCTTGTTGCAGCCCTTTCCTCATTTTAACATCTAGGAATGCTTCTGGCTGCGAGGAGCAAAAATAAGTTCGACCAACTGTGGCTTAAACTAAAGGAGGTTTATTTCCTTAAAGGAAGGCAGGTAACAGATTTGTTTTGGTGGCTCCATGACGCCACCAAGGACCCAAGCACCAAAGTCTCTACTTTGCCACCCACAGTTACTGTCTATAGCTCTCCTCTGAGTCATGACATGGTCCCTCCAATTTGAAGCATCATATGATTACACAACAACATCCCAAGGAAGAAGAATGGGTGTGGAAACAAAGGTTTTTAACCTTATAGTACCTTCCATCAGGGAGCAGTGACCCTCTGTAGAGGTTCAGAGACTTCCCCGGAAGTCTTACCGGCCAAAACGGAGTCACATATCTGTCCCTAGTGCTGGTCCCTCGAAAAGGGCATCAGACTCCCAGTGCCTCATTCACACCCATCCTAACTGGTCCACCATGGAAGAGTCTGCTACACGAGGACGAAATTGCTGTTCTATTAACAAGAAAGAAGGTAGAATGGCCATTTGTAAAGCATGTAGGCAACTATTGATGGCAGGACATGGCATTATAATTTATCTGTTTATTTGTCTAGACTGGGAGTTTCTTAAAGGCACTCACAAAAGGGTCTCACACAATGAAGTTGAAATTAAAAGATGTTTTCAAAGGATAAACTAGAAAGCCCGCATCGCCTCATTCTTTTCCTCATCTCCCAGGTGCTTGGCGTTCTTGTGAGAGCAAAGCATGGACGTGAGGGCCTCTGTGCAGAACAGGGAAACGGGGAGACGCGCTGTCGCCTCATCTTCATGTGCAACTGAAACAGCTCTAACGCGGGCCATTCCCAAGAAGCCTAGGTGTGCGGGCGAAGCGCTATTAGTGTCTCACGCTGTAGCCATTACTGCTGCCGCGGAGGCTGGAGGCAGAAGTGCTAAAACAGGCCTGGGAGGCTGGTCTCAGGGCACTGCTGGCCAAGGCACCATTGGAAAGATGAGAAATCCCACAAGGTGGTTCTTGTAAAGCTTAAGGCTGGGTCTTGGGCCAACCCCAGGTTTATGGCGAAGGGGCTGTCCTTCAGGGTGTTCTCTGCACGGAGGAGAGCGGCAGGATCACACTCTCTCTGGGCAGAGTGACACCTTCCACCGCCAGGGAGAAGCCCCTGCTAATGAGTTTCCAAACACGGCAGCTCTGAGTGGCCCGTGCTGTGCCCTGGGGAAGGCAGGGGTAGTCGTGGGGAAGGCAGGGGTAGTCGTGGGGAAGGCAGGGGTAGTCGTGGGGAAGGTAGGGGTAGTCGTGGGGAAGGCAGGGGTAGTCGTGGGGAAGGCAGGGGTAGTCATGGGGATGGGATGAGAGCAGGTGTGTTGAAAGTGCTACATGGATGAGATCTGCAACATGCATCCCTGGCCCAGGGCTGGCCCCGCTGATGTCAATGCATGTTCATTGATGAATTGCTAGATGATCAAACAGTCCTGAATATTCCAGTTCTGGGAATCAGGACAGTGCCGAGGCAGTCCACTACCAACCACATGCAGATGTTGGGTCTTGGTCAAGGTAGTGATCCAGGTGCAAGACAAAAGTTGTAGAACATCCCATACCCCTCTATCACAGGAATCGCCAGCCGACGGAGAGAACTGCGAAATACCAGAGGAAAAGCTTGAATTTTGTGATTTTTCTTTACAACTAAGTGGTCAATGTACCAAGAAAGTGTTCAGATGGAAAGGAGACCCCCTTGTTGTCTGTGTCCATGGGATATGCACACGTGCATAAAGGATCTTTGACTGATCTCTTCCCACCCACCTCACACCCTCACTTTTAGATATTCCTTGGCTTCTATTAGCCTAAGAACTCATCAGCTTTCGTTAAGCATCAAACGAGGAATAGGGTGCGTAATGGGGACAGCCGGAGTGGGGGTTCTGAGACTTCCTTTAAAGGGGCTGCCGAGCAAACACCAAGCCCTTTCACACGCAGGGTCTCACTGCCCTCCCCTTGCCCTGTCCTGTTGAGGCCATCACACGTCCCTGCCCGGCTCAGGGCTGAAGCACACCCTGGCTGGGACACAGCTGGCACCAGCCCAGGCATGAATGCGTGCCTCGCCCTCTGGGTCCCACTTCTAGTAGGTCACCCAGGCCGTGTTGTCACCTTGAAACACTGGAGAGAGCTGTGAGCTTCAGAAGGTGAGACGTGCGGGCAGGGGCTGGGGGCAGGGAAGGCCAGCCTGGAGGGTGGCTGGAGAGCTTTTGACAGCCCAGACCAGAGCCCCAGGGCCGTATTCCTGCCGACGTGAGCCCCCAGGCAGGCGCCGAGTGGATAAGAGCGTAGACGGTGAGGCCAGCGTGAGGCTTGCCAGCACCTGCAGATAGCAGGCCAAGAATTGGCACATGTTTAAAAAAAAATTAAAAAGCTATTGGATGTGAGTATTTTCTAACAGTGTCTGGCGGGAGTGCCTGGGAGGAATTTAATCAGCAAGAGTTGTTTAAACGGGCTTCTCGCGGAGGCCCCGGCCGGGCTGGTAATGAACTCGTATCATGTGCCACTCCTGTCTGCTGAGGACATTCAATTTGTTAATTCTGCAGCTGGTGAGAGAGGTCAGATAGGAAAGTGACGATTGTTTTCTAACACTCCAACCCCTGCTCACATCTTTCTAATTAATCCTTTTAGGAGCCACGGGTAGATTAAGAAGGAGAAAAGGTGAGGGAAGCAAGTGGGAGAGAAATTGATGGAAAGAGCTCTTTCTCCTCTCGGATGGGATGGGGCGGGGGGGGGTGGGGCAGGCACAGAAAAGGCAAGCGTGGCCGGCTGCCCACTGCTCCTCGCACTCCAAGGGAAACGGGATGCTGCGGGAAGCTGCAACCCACAAGGGCCTTCGGATCCCCTCCCTGGTGACTGTTTTAAACAAGGGCCCTTCGGTCTCCATCTCTCAGTGCAGACTGACTCCGCCACTAGGAGGAACTGTGGAGGTGTGGGCAGAGGGGACGCCCTGCAGGGTGGGAGTGTGACCTCCAGTTAAAGGCCCAAGGTCATAGGGATTTTGTAAGAGTGTTCACTGCTGCATTACTCACTACAGCCAAGACATGGGAAAACGCAAGTGTCCTTCGACAGGGGGCTGGATGAAGAAGGTGTGGCGCACAGTCAGCTGTAGCATAGACAAAAGACTGCCGTCTGCGACATTGCGGATGGATCCTGAGAGTATGAAGCAGTCAGATCGAAAGAGTCAAGAACCATATGATTCCGCTCCTATGTGGGGTAGAAAACAGAGAGCAAAACATGAACAAACGAGACAAACAAACAAAAGCTCTGAAATACAGACAACGGTGTGGAGGTTACCAGAGGGAAAGGGAGGTGGGGAGGATGAAGAGGAAAAAGGGGGGCAGCCACAGGGGCACAGAAGGCGATTTGACTTGGGGTGATGAACACACCACCAACGCACGGATGATGGATTATAGAATTGTATACCTGAAACCTATATAATCTTATTAACCAATGTCACCCCAATAAATTTAATTTTTTAAAAGGATGTCCCCTGGGTGCCAGGGGCCTGGTTGGCACATGGCCCCTTGTCGCTGCCCACCCGTGTGAGGTTTCCTGGAGAGCATGTGTCTTGTTTGCCCTTCCAGGCCCACTTCCTCCTACTCCCCCTGCCCTCTGCCTTGGAGGCGGACCCCCTGGACCCCAGGCCTGGCTGCCTGGGGCTGGCTGAGTCCCAGAGAAGGAGGCCTGGGCCTCACAACAACCCCTCCTTCCGGGTGTCTGCGCCCCTCTCCCCTGCCCACCGCTGTGTGCTCTCAGCCTATACCCAGTCACAGCTCTGTGATTAATGTCTTTGTAAATAAACACCCGCCCATTATCTCAATGAAGGGCCCTGTTCCCGCTGGGACGCTGACACAGGCGCCTGATGGATAAGGCAGCCCAGAGTTTGCATCCGATCTCGTTCTCATGTGAGAACATGAGAAAGTTACTTGACCTCTCTGAGCCCAGGCTACACATGTGGAAAACGGGGGCAATGGCACCAACCCACAGCGCTGTGAAATAGCCTAGTGGTGGCTTTGTTAGTGCCTGTTTCTTTGCTTATAAAAGTCTCAAGGTTAGGAGAACCACAAAAATCAGTAAAGGGTATGACATAAAAGAATACAAGAAACCCAAGACGGTCACATACTTTTCCTGCCGGCGTGACTCCAGCCAGGTGGCGCTATCTGATATGGGATTATTCCTCTGTGTGGTCGCAGGAAAGCTCGGATCAGAGCTGGCCGTGGGCGATCGGCACTGGGAGTGAGGCGTGGATGTCCTCTCCATCTCCTCAGGGTTCCTCGAATCCTTCAGGGCTTCACTCATGCTCTGACATTCATTCCACACGCCTTTGCCTGTTACCTTCTGTGCCGGGCACTGTGCTAGGTCCTGGGGAATCAGAGATGAATCAGACCCAGCACCAGACCTCTCTCAGGATGCTCACCACCGACTGGGAAGACAGGTCCCACCTTTGAACAAATGCCACCAAGCACACATGGAAGTGTGTGTGTGTGTGTGTGTGTGTGTGTGTGTGTTAGGGGAGGAGCGTCTGGGAAGACTCCTCTATGACCTTGAAAGATGAGCCTCCCAGAGAATACAGAAGAACTTGCGGGCCGAGGGAACAGCATGTGCGAAGGCATGGAGGCAAGAGAGCATGCGGGGGCTCTGCCAACAATCCCCAGTGGCTGGAGCAGGGCGTCGGAAGTGCTGAGGACAGCAGCTCCGCTGGAAATGAAGACTGGCTCGGAAGCAGGGAGGACCTGGAAACCACCCTGAGAAATGTGGCTTTGATTTAGGAGCAAAGGAGAAGTGGGAAAAGCCTTCATTCTGAGCGTTTTGAAAAAAAAAAAAAAAGAAAAAAAAAACTTCACATGCATTGTTTACAATCAACTACCTTCTGACGGCATTCTGCTGGGTTACCACCTCTAAGATGTCCCTCTCCAGCTGCCACCCAGGATGGTGCCCTGTCCCAGATAGGTGCATTAAAACCACCCCCCACTGAGCCCCAAGAGGCCACCCCTGAGGTCTGTCCATCCCACAGGACTGCCATGAAGTAGGAGTGGATCCCACATCTTTGAGGCGCTTACCTGAGACCACTCCCCAGGCTAGGAGTCAACTTTGACCCTTGTCCTCTTTTGACCCTTAGAATCTTTCTCTCCCCATCTCCCTCCTCCTGCGCGCACACAGCCTGTTTACAAATACAGGAGGAACCACAGTATTCCAGCAGTTTGGGTTTGTGACTCTCGTGCAAAATTCCCCGAGGCAAGGAAGTGCTGGGGGCCTGAGGACTGTCTTGAAATGTGGAGAAATCAGAGAGAGAAACACACCGAGGATGCCCAGGAAGTAGCCCAGGCGAAGGCTTTGGGTACTTGCTACTAAGTAGCACACACCACCTTCTGAGGCCATGTCTGCTGAAGTAATTATCCACATCATTTCGTTCCCCAAGGACTTTTAGCAAAAGCATCCAGCTAACGGAAACTGTCAAAATTTTTCACAAATTTGTAAGAATCACTGTACCAGACAGTGGACTTCTTCAGGGCAGATCCGTTTACTGCATGGTCTTGAAGGTAAGAGTTTGCTTTTCATCTCTGAGTTCTAGAACCTTGAGCACATTATTTTATTCCCTTGAGCCCATTTTCCCATCCTAAAATAGGGCTCATCTTCTAGCATTGTGAGGACAACGGTCCATCACGGGACCAGGCAAAGAGTAGGCATGAAATAAATGCTGACTGGAAGGGTGGATGGATGGAAGGACACTCAGACAGACAGACAGATGGACATCTCAGCCCTTTGATCTAATCTGCTTGTGTAGTACCCGTGTCAAATGCATTGTTTAAATGCATGTTTTCAATCATGACACCGCGTGCGAACTTGCACCTTGCAACAGCATCTAACATTTTGTGAGGTCTTGGTCAAGTATACCTTCTAAACAAGGGTCTAAACTGGGGTCTCTGTCTTGCCTGTGCAGATTGTTGCACTTAAAAAGAAATACGGTGGAGAGAGAGGAGGTGGGGTCAATTAGGTCCTTATCGGGTGTAAGGACAGCATATTCTCCCATTCATTAGCACCCACTTATGCCTGCCAAGAGAATGCCAACCAGCTGCCATTTGCCTGGGGCATGAACAGGTGACCTCGCAGAGAGAAGACTGAGTGAAGCAATTGGGAGGACCCAGGAAGAAAGGGCAGGCCTGGCGGCCCGTGTACACAGGGGAATTGGAAAAGCCAGTTCAGGTCCAGGCAAGGCACATGTTCAGAGAATATTCAGGAACATTTGGAGCACCCTCCTTAGGTGGATTCCCAGACTCATGTGTGACCAGCTTATAAATAGAGGGATGCCTCAGCACACAGCCAGTCTGAAAACACTGGGAGAGGTAACTATTTTCCAAATGTCCAGTCTTCAACTAAAATCAAATAAAATGTACAAAGAAACAGAAAAATGTGGTCCATTAAAAAAAACAAAATGAATCTCCAGAATTCATCCTTTAGGAAACACAGACATCTGACTTAATGAGCAAAAACATTTTTTAAATTTGCATGGTGGTATACTCAAAAAAGGTAAAGGAAAACAGAAAGGACCAAAGGAAATCAGGGGAAAAAAATGATACATAAATAAAATGTAAAAACCAATACCAGAAGGAAAACTGGGAAATTCAAAAATATGTGGAAATTAAAAATATACCCCCAAACAACCAAAGGATGAAAGAAGAAATCACAGGTGAAATTAGAAAATAGAGATAAATGAAAATGAAAACACAACAATCTGAAGCTGATGAAATGCAGCAAAAGCAGTGCTCAGAGGGAAATTTATAACTGAAGCATTTACATCAAAAAAGATCTCAAATCAACAATCTCACCTTCCAACATAAGAAACTAACCAACCCCCCCCCAAAAAAAGAACAAACAAAATGAAAAGCTAGCAGAAGAAAAAGACTAGTAAAGATTAGAGCCGTGGTAAGTAAAATAGAGAATACAAAAACAATCGGGAAAATCAGCAAAACCAAAAGGCGGCTCTTTGAAAGGATCAATAAAATTGACCAACCATTTAGCTACGTTGGCTGAGAAAAAAAGAGAGAAGGCTCAAATTACTAAAATCAGAAATGAAAGAGGAGTACATCCTACCAATTTTAGAGAAAAGGGATGAGGAATAAAATAGGAACAATTGTATGCCAACAAATTGGATAACCCAAATGAAATGAACAAATTCCCAGAAACAAAAAACCTACCAAGAATAAATCATGAAGAAAAGAAGCGTTCGTAATCCCACCACTCCTTATCACTCTGATGTCTACCAAACCAGACAGATGCATGAATGGACAGATAGGAGCAAAAGTGGAATCTTGCACACTGAACTGCTTTTTCTCCTTCCTCAATCAACAAAATATTTTGAAACTCTCCTGGTTACCATTTGCTCCCCAGAACTGCACACTCCAATATGGTGGCCACTTGTCCCAATGTAGCTATTGACATCTTAATTTAAACTAATAAAGTTAGCCCAGCCAGCGTAGCTCAGTGGTTGACCTATGAACCAGGAAGTTATGGTTTGATTCCTGGTCAGAGCACATGCCCAGGTTGCAGACTGGATCCCCAGTAGGGAGCGTGCAGGAGGTAGCCGATCGATGATTCTTTCTCATCATTGATGCTTCTATCTCTCTCTCCCTCTCCCTTCCTCTCTGAAATCAGTAAAAATATTTTCAATTAATAAACTTAAATAAAATGAACATTCAGTTCCTCAGTATATTACCTTTCTATTGTTACTGTTACAAATTACCACAAATTTAGTGGCTTAAAGTCACACAAGATCATAATCTCAGTTCTGGCGACAGAAACTAGGCATGGGTGTCGTTGGGCTACACTCCAGGTGGGGGCAGGGCTGCACCCTTTCTGGAGGCTCCAGGACAGAACCCAGTCCTTGACTTTCCAGTATATAGAGGTCACCTCCATTCCTCGGCTCCTGGTCCTCCCCGCTCTCCAGTGGTGTGATGCCTTCAAGTCTCTTTCTCCGGCTCTGACTCCTCTGGCTTTTAATATATATATATTTTATTATTGATTTCAGAGAGGAATGGAGAGGGAGAGAGAGATAGGAGCATCAATGATGAGAATCATTGATCAGCTGCCTCCTGCACGCCCCCCACTGGAGCCTGAGCCTGCAACCGGCATGTGCCCTTGACTGAAATCGAACCTAGGACCCTTCAGTCCGCAGGCCGACACTCTATCCACTGAGCCAAACCAGCGAGGCCCTCTGGCTCCTTTTTATAAGGACCCATCCAGATACCAAAAGACCCTTAACTTAATCATGTTTATAAATCCCTTTGCCATGCACCAAAGCACAGCCCCAGTTTCCAGGGACCAGGATGTGGACATCTTTGGGGGCGGCGGAGTCATTCTGGGGTCAGACACTGCCTACCACACTCTCAAGTTCTCGGTCGCCATGCACACTGGACAGCCATGTTTCAGGACGTTTCCATCACCGCAGAAAGGTCTTCAGCATCTTTGACAAGTTACTGGTTTTCTGTGCCCGGTGGCCTCCTCCGGGAGCGTGTGTCAGAGCAGGACCGGGCGCAGGCGGTTGTAAGATGAGAGGAATTCACAACTGTGCCGAGCCGGAGGCAGGGCGCGCAGCGTGCCAGGCGCTGCTCCAAGCACTTCACATATTTTACTTTATTTAATCTCCACAACAACCCCAGCAAGCAGATGAATAACGACGATCTCCATGTTCTAGATAAGGAAACTGACACACAGGAGGTCAAGTGCCTCGCACAAGATTATGCGGCGAACACGGGGCTGGGCCGGGACTTGGTTGAATCATTGAACGGGCTACCCCGCTTGCTCAAGGTCAAACACAGAGTGTGCGTTGGTGGTGAGATGCAAACCCATGTTCCTCCACCTGTGGATGGGCAGAGAGACTGGCACGGAGGGCAGTGGAAGCTCTTATGTCTCTAGAAGAAAATAAAAACTGTGCCATTGAAAGGCAGAGGCCCTCCCGGCCCCCATCTGGGCGGCAGCCCTTTGTGGCCCTGACAGTAACATGGTGGTCAGCACCAAGGTCACGGGCTCTGCTGCCCACCCAGGGACCGGGGAGTGTGGGGTGACCTGGAGCTCATGGTTCTGAGCCTGGAGTGGGGAGCAGAGCTCAGCTTCCTTCCCAGGATGACAAAGAACTGACAGTAGCACTGAAGTGGGAAGGAGGAAGCAACTCCAAAGGCTTTAGTAGAAACATGGAGGGTAAGAGGAGGACACCCGTGAATAGAGACGCAGGGATGGAGCGGGATTTCTGCATGCATGTACGTTTTCTAGAACTTTGAGGGCTTCTAGAACCTCTGTCTGCCCTCTTGGAGTTCTAGAGAGAGGAAGGGGAGAGATGGAACTGACAGCCAGGATGTACGCGATCTTTCAGGAAGTCTGGTCAGTGATTGAAGGATGGGTAGAGGAACAAATAAATGGATAGATCTGTGATAACATAAGTACAGTAAATGTTCATGGCTGAATCTGGGGATGGGTATGCAGGTGCTCACTGTCAAATCCATCATTTCTCACACAAGAGGTGTTTCATAATAAAATGCTGAAAAGAAACTCACTCTGCGGTGTGGGTGTGGGGGATCTTGGAGGGAGGCAGAGAGGCAGCTGGGAGACAAGTGAGGGGCCTCTTGCCAGAACCCTGGCTGGCAGGGGTCGGGGGGAGAGCCCTCGCCTTGGCTGTGGGAGATAGAGCCCTGGCTGTGGGGATGGAGACCTTGGCTAGCAGCTGAGGGAGAACCCTGGAAATTAATTGACATCTTAATTTAAACTAATAAAGATGGTTGAGCATTGACCTATGAACCAGGAAGTCATGGTTCAATTCTCAGTCAGAGCACATGCCCAGGTTGCAGACTCAATCCTAAATTAATTTCTAGGGTTCTCCCTCAGCTGCTGGCCCAGGGCAATTAGAGGACAAGTGAGCATCAGTTTTGAGCAGGGAAGCAGCTGCTATAGTCTGGAATCCTGCCTCTTCCACTTGCTGTGTGGCCTTGAGCAAATTACCTAACCTTCCTGAGCTTCTGTGGGCTTGAGAACAGAGTAAGGGAGACAGAACCGACATGGCAATGTCCTTTTCAGTAGCATGACTCGCATCAGTTGCCAGAGAGAGGGCTGAAAACATAGATTCTTCATAAGTATCAATTCTCCCAAAAGGGGGCGTGACGGGAGATTGAAAATAATTGGTGCAGCGATCAGTAACCACTTGAAACTCTGCGGCTTTAAGGCAGGAGAAGGTAAGAAATGCCGTCTAGTATTGTACTAAAATGTGGACCAAGACCTGAAACTGCCGGGTAAGCTTTCTTTAATAATTAAAACGTCTTCAGAGCAATAGCACGGGAGGCCTTGTTGGAAGGAGAAATACATAAAACAAGTGAGGCCCCATTTTCCACGGCGGGAGGGCTGGCTGCTGCCCACGTATGAGCAGAAAGCAGCTGATCTGGAACCTGTAAGCCTGGGTCTCAGTCCAGATGAGCGAGCGCTGCCTCTAGTCATTTTTCCGACTTTCCAACGATGATGTCAATAAAAAGCAGGAGCGAATTTGAATCCAGGGTTTGTAGTTACAGACTCGACACTTTGTGATCTCCCTAATGACTTTCCAGGGTCTTTAAACTTTCCAGGTTGGACTAAACCAGGCGTGGAAAAGGCCAAAAAGCTATAGACAAGACACTCTTTTATAAAGGTACGGGAAAGTCTACACGAGATGTCCAGTAAATTGAAATTTCTGTGCCAAAACGGCTGAATCGATTGATCGCTCCCTGCGCAAACATGCTCTCTGCTTTTCCTCCTCTCGCCTCCTCTCATTCCCTTCTCTCTCCCTCCCCAGCCCCTGGACCGGCCATTTTCTCCTGGGACCTCTGACTCGGCTGCATGAATGACAAGAGCCGTAATGAAAGTCAGGAGGTCAAATGCTCCAAATGCCAGTTGGCTGATTTGTTCTTTTCTCACCAAGACATGGCGTCTTGGTTTCCAGGTGGGAGCAGTTTTTGAGGCCCCATCATGCAGGTAGCGAAAAAAATGGTCCAGGAGAGATGTCTGGGGCCTAGGCAGAACCCTGGTTCTTAGCAGAAGGAACACTGTGGGTCAGTGCTGCGGGGCATCGAATGGCAGAAACCCTGGAGTCCTCTGTGGACCTGCAGATATTGGTTCCTCCCAGCCTGGGTGACTTCATATTAAAAGAGCTTGGATGTGTCTGATGACTTCAAAACTCAGTAAGAATGTGTACACTATGCCAGGCCCAGGGCTTTCCATATATGAAGTCATTTAATCATCACAATAGCCCCATAAAGTAGATACTAGTATCACCCCACTTTTGTAGATGAAGAAAGAGGCACAGAAAGGCAAAGCCACTTGCCCAAGGTCACACAGCCAGCACATGAGGGGGCCAGGATTCACACAAAGGCAGATTTTCAGCCGTGGCATTATGATTCTTCTCACACCCCATCCAGTCTCATCCCCCAGGGCTGGGGACTCTGTGTTAGTTCCATCAACATCCCTGTGGTCAGGCCAAGTATTGATTCTCAAATACTTGCAAGTAAGAGAGACTTCCAAGAGAGACTGGGGATCAGGCAGGAACATTCTTCCAAAAACTGGAATGCTCAAGACACAGAGGCCAGAAGTATCCATGTCAGGGCACCACAGTGGGTAGTTTCAGTCCCTGTATGGTCTGTGTCAAGGGTGGGGAACCTTTTTTCTGCCAAAGACCACCTGGATATTTACAATATCATTCTTGGGCCATACAAAATTAGCAACTTAAAAACTAGCCTGCTCTATTTGGCCAAACACTTAATTAGCTCACCCCTAATGCCTTGGCAGGACCAGACCTAATGACTTTGTGGGCCTTATAAAAATAGATTATAATAGGAAACTATGAAAACATATTTGTGGCTAAGAGAAAGGATGCATACTATGGAACCCCAAGAGGAAGAGCGTACCTCTGAAAAGAATCGACCATCTGAACAAGGGACAATTTTTCAGGGACTGGTCTCTGCAATTGACTGTAAGAAAACATTCTCCATCTGTATGAACTGGAAAAAATAAATCAGAAAAAGACAGACTGAGATCAAAAGATGAGATGAGAACTAAAAATGCAGTGGAGAAAGATGAGAGGAAACAATGGAAATCAAAATGACAAAAGTCCTCATTGTAGGCAACAGAGAGTGTAATTGGTACCCAAAAAAACAGACCAACGTACAGGGTGGGGTAAAGGTAGATTTATAGTTGTGAGAGTGTGAAACACAGAATTTATTTTGTATTATTGCTTATTAATTAGTGTAGGACTTTCTATACGAAAACCTACTTTCCAACTGTAGACCTACTTTTGCCCCATCCTGTATGAAGGGTGAATTTGAGGAACTCCTCCCTTCCTTGGATGCAGGGGACCAGGACAAAGAGATGAAAATGAAAAAAGGAGATGAAAAATATCGAGGGTAGAAAATAGATAATCAACATGAGAAGTGTCACTGAGGTTGAAAAGATTACAATATTTTAATTAAGACACATTTTCAAAGACTCTGGAGTAAATAGGAAGCCAGATTATTGAAAGGGTCCCCACTTTCTATTCTAAAAGGAAGGCAAGTAGGGCCACACTCACATATTTTTGAAAAAACATCTCAATAATAATTTTTAAAAATAAATAAATTAAGAAGTCCTGGGAGATGCAACCAAGATGGCGGCGTAGGTGAACACTGGAATTGCTGCTGGGCACAACTATTACAAAATCACAATGAAAAGAAAAACTGGACACCACCCAGACCCACAGGAAGGCTGGCTGAGTGGAAATTCTACAACTAGAAAGAGACTGAGACACAGAGGAGGTGTGGAAATAAAGTGCAGAGGTACGGAGGCGCGCGCGAAGGGACTCGCGGAAAGGGCTCGTGGAAAGGGCTCACAGAAAGGACTGGCAGCATTTCGTACTGGAGGGAAGCACAAGCTCCCCATGGCTCTGAACTCCAGTTTCAGGTGAGTTTCTGGGGACTCAGAATCTTATGGGGAGGAGCTGGACTGTCTAGCACCGTCTGGCACCAGGAAGAACTCCAGAGCAGCTTGAGACCCGGTGCCTCTTAGGGCAGGGCTGAGAAGCGGCCATAGCTGATTGCTCCGCCCAGTAGACTCCCCGAGACCCTGCCCCACCCAAGCTTCGAGTAGAGGCTTTTGCATATAAATGGCTGGGAAGCCCCAGACAGAAGCTAAGATAGCACCTCCTTGGAGATACAAGAGCCAGCGTAACCAGTGGTCAGAGTGGGACCACCCAGTCTAAACTCCACAGACTCATAAGGGACGCACTCAGGGGGCAGACTTAGTGGGCACCAAAGCCCCACTGAAGCAAGTCTTGCCCCATAAGGGTGTCTCCAGCACAGAAGTTCTCCCACCATAGACACAGCTGATTAAAGCCACTCTGTCAATGCGGGGAAGCAGCCAAAATGTGGAGACAAAGAAACAGATTACAAGTGACAGAAGTGGAGGAAAGCAAACGGCTGGATATAGAGTTCAAAACCACAGTTATAAGGCTTTTCAAGAATATTCTAGAGTCTGCCGATAAATTTAGTGAGACCCTCGAGCATATGAAAAAGGACCAGCTAGAAATTAAGCATACACTGACTGAAATAAAGAATAATATACAGAGATCCAACAGGAGATGAGAGGATTGCAA
Source organism: Murina feae (assembly GCA_004026665.1). Classification (NCBI taxonomy): domain Eukaryota; kingdom Metazoa; phylum Chordata; class Mammalia; order Chiroptera; family Vespertilionidae; genus Murina; species Murina feae. The sequence goes on from PVJC01001060.1 coordinate 101,329, forward strand.
GAATCAAGTCAAAGATAAGAAAAACGAAGAAGCAAAACCCACCGAGCCGGAAAAGCCAAAAGAAAAAAAAATCCAAAAACATGAAGATAGTGTAAGAAGTCTCTGGGACAACTTCAAGCATACCAACATCAGAATTATAGGAATGCCAGAAGAAGAGAGAGAGCAAGATATAGAAAAACTATTTGAAGAAATAATGACAGAAAACTTCCCCTACCTGGTGAAGGAAATGGACTTGCAAGTCCAGGAAGCACAGAGGATCCCAAACAAAAGGAATCCAAGGAGGACCACACCAAGACACATCATAATTAAAATGCCAAGGGCAAAAGACAAGGAGAAAATCTTAAAAGCAGCAAGAGAAAAGCAGCCAGTTACTTACAAGGGGGCACCCATACGACTGTCAGCTGATTTCTCAACAGAAATTTTGCAGGTCAGAAGGGAGTGGCAAGAAATATTCAAAACAATGAATAGCAAGAACCTACAACCAAGATTACTTTACCCAGCAAAGCTATCATTCAGAATTAAAGGTCAGACAAAGAGCTTCACAGACAAGAAAAAGCTAAAAGAATTCATCACCACCCAACCAGTATTATATGAAACTAGGGGCCCGGTGCACAAAAATTTGTGCACTCGGGGTGGAGGGAGTCCCTCAGCCCGACCTGTGCCCTCTCACAGTCTGGGACCCCTCAGTGGATGTCCTATGATGGCCCCAGTCTGCCAGGCGCCTTTTGTGTGTGTGTGTGTGTATGTGTGTCACCACTGGGGACCTGCCCCCAGCCGCATCTGAGGCTCGGAGCAGTCCTCCTGTGTGTGTCTACCTGCTGGGGGCCTGCCCCCAGGCACACCGTGGAGGCTTGGAGCAGGCACCCCCTCTATGTTGATCTCTCAGACTCTTGCCCTCCCCTGCATGTTGTTCTCTTTTTTGAGCGTGGCCAGGGCTGGGTGC